>MKGM01000046.1:0-91046 GCA_002018265.1 Ceratocystis harringtonii | reverse complement strand
AGCCCTGGCAGCTTCGTTCATGTACCACTCGCGTACCTGCTTGCGGAGCTTTTGCGCGTGCATAAACCCTAGCACACTAAGAGACTAAGAGCTAAGCTAGCCACAAATCCCTTCAAGTACTCAGGTACTGTCTTGTCTGTCTTTTCGCAGGTACTTATCTAGTACTGAGGCCCCAATCTCAACTGGCCCAGCGGGTTTTCTCTGTGCTAGCCCGGCACAAAAAAGACATGATGGCAACCCAGCAATCACGAACAGATCGAGGGAACACTAAGCCCAACCCCTGCCATCAACACTAGCAGACTATCACCACCTACTGCGAAATATAAGACAAAGCAAAGGGGGACTCACAAAACAATCTCGCAAAGTCTCAGTCACAGCACGGCATGAGCCCAAAGGCCAGCCAGCATAAATGAACTTGCTTTTGCGATGCGACTCTTACAGCCTATGAGCATGTCGAAATCGCTACTACATGAGATGAGATGGGCTAAGCTGCGTTGACCTATAATGCGCTATCCTTCTTTCTTCTCCCACTGCTGTTTCTTTTTGCCTCATTTCGTCCTCCCCTCCCCATCGCCTTGACTATGCTATGGCTGATTGTGCTATGCGTTTCATATTTGGGTCCCCGTATACCTATAATTGGCTAATCGCTAGGTCCGCAGCTCATAGCCCCCATCCTCTGTGAAGCCCATGGCACACAAACATGCCTTTAGCTTGCTCTTTATTCAGATCATTTTGCTGCCTTTTTTTCTTTTTTTCCCTATTTTTTCTTTTCTGCGAAGAACAAAGCCCCTCCTCCCTCAGCATCAATGATGTTCGAAATGGACGAACAAGCCCTCAATCCCGCGCTTCCCTCCCCTCTCCCCAAAACCAACTGTCCCCTATTTCTCCCAGCTCATATTTCCCAGGCCCCTCTTGCTATATCTTGTTCTTGAAGATACCAGCGAAATCCTGGACCCTTCTAATTTCCTTTACGCCTGCCGCTAACTTTAGCTAACTTTAGTGGCCTACGGCGATCAGCTCACGCACTTCAAGTCCCCTTAAACTCACCCAAGGCCAAGCCCCAGAGCGTCCGTGGAATGCCGCTAGAACCTCGGTTTTAATGCGTCATTATTATTGGCAGCAACGCTACTCTGTTTCTCTACTCGCCTAACCCAACTTAAATAGAGATGTGTTAGCTTCGGGTTTATGTCCGTCCGCGGAGAAATGCTGCAAAGGCCTACGAAGAGGGCATGCCAGTAACAGGCGAACCCTCTTGTCCGAAATTAGTTATCTTAACATGCACACCTTTGGGGCTACCCGAACCAACAGTACTTTCTGCCAATTTACTGCTTGGTTCCGACTTTGCTGACTCTGCCTACCTGGGTGATTCTGCTGATTCACCTATGCGCGTTAGGGGTGCGGTTAACCTTGAGCTGCCAGCGCTTGATCCAATCCGTGATCCAAGACAGCTTGACCTCAGTCTTGAGGGCCAGCAAGACCACAAAGAGGCTCCTAAACCATGGCAAGGCCGATTCGAACAGCAGCATAAGCAGACACCAAAACTACAATCAATCTGCTCGGCTTGGGTCCTTGATTGATAACGAAACTTTGCCAACAGCACAACACATCACAAAAATATGGATGCTGTTCTGGAACAAATGCCTCTCCCTCAGGCTTGTAGGCCCCTTGCATACCTTCGCGTAAAGCCATTAAACGGCTTATCGAAAGCATTGAAGCGCCGAGATGAAAGTACTTCTCTCCAATTCTGCATGTGGCCCTCACTAAGCTCTTGTCTCTTTCAGCTTGGCTTGACGTTTTTTTTTGTTTTTTTGTTTTTTTCAGGAACCAACACCACACAACAACATTGAGCTTGCTATTATAGCCAGGGAGAGGGTTACATATGAGTACTGCCTCATTGCTAACAGCCGCCGCCAAAACTGCAACACACTATTTTTAAACACAACGTATCGCGACGTTAATATTTGGCAAGATACAAGGTAATAATAGCGAAGAAGACAGACTGATAGATACAACACAGCCATGGCGTAAAAGAGTCAACCCCGACTCCACGACGTCAACGTCCACAGCAAAGCGGAGAAATAACGCGTCAACAAGCCGTTCAAGACCCTAGGTGATCAACGCTTGATAAATGCATATCAGAGGCTCCGACCTTGTCGATCTCTTTTTGAAGTAATCTCCTTGATGTTCATGCAACAGACACATACAACAACCTTACTGCATAATATGCCATAGGGATACGACAACACAGCCAAAGGGTTAGAAAACTATTAGGGTTACCAACGCCAACCCCAAGTTCTTTTGGTATTACTTCCCTGATAAAACGAATGCACAATGCCGTTCGCTGTACTGAAATGTGTGAGAACGTGCTGCCTTGTCCTGTACCCCTTCTCCATATTGAAATTAGCACGCGGTTCGTTCTCTTTTCCCACAGACACCTGCTCACCCTGTCCTCCCTATAATGCTAGAACGCCCCTCTAGTGCCTGTTTCAACAATATATATATATCAGAACATTGGCTCATGCAACATAATGCCATCCCTTCTAGCTCGTAAGACAAATGAACAACCAGAACATGGCAAATTTATTCTTGCTTCTTGCATCAAGATACGTAGGCCAGCTTGGACAAACACTAAGCCGTTGAAGATCAGGAAGGGGGACAAAAGTCGGGCTCCAGGACTAAAAAAGCAAAACGCGGTTCGCCGCCTCGCTTAGACCCTTGGGCATCCGTTGACACGTCCTGAACTTTTCTTCTTTTTTACAGCTTTGTATCAGCCTGTTGTTTTTTTGCCGTCTGTGTGTATTGCTATGTGTTCCTGCTACTGTGGTCTGTCTTTTCGCTTCTTCAAGGCCGAAGAGACGAACCATCAATAAGCGCATGATCTTGGTAATATAACAGACTCACACCTTATTTATGCACCGCAACGCTCCTCCTTTTCCTTTCCCAAGCCTTCTCCTAACAGTAGGAATCTAACACTTTAGAATTGCTCACAAGGGATAATAAAAAAGAACTCATCTATGGCCACAGGGTCCCTTTCAGTTCTAGGGGATATTCGAGGAGGGGGAGGGGGGGCCTCCTTGTCTTGCTTCGAGGCATGGAATATTATATATAGAACATAGAGTACCTGGACCGGTAGACCCTGTTTTGTGTAGCATGCCTCCGGACTCTCTGTAAATTCTATCAGCACAGTGTGGTGGTAGCTCCCGGCGTTCCAGCTGTAGGGAGGCTATTTTATAAAAGCAGCGTTCCCTAATCCCTAGTGCACACACTGCACCTTATGGAGGCGTCCCTTTTGTGACTCACCTGGAAACAAAAACGTTAATCACAACCTGTTTTCTTGTACTATTAGTTCTCTAGATATCGGTGGCCTCCCTTGAAGCTGGCTATCTGCATGCATCATGCCGCCCGGCAGGGTGAGATAAATGCATTATACATGTGTTGTGTAGGCGTAGCGTGTTTTCTTCGTGTCCAAATGCACATGAGGTCAAAACCCGTGCGGGTGTGTAGCCGAGACATGATAGCACGCATGAGCTAGTATATGCAGTCCATATAAACCCCCGCTTCTTGTGCAGACGTACGTATGTCCTGTATTATTGTACTTGCATATATGTATTGTTTCGCGAGATATTTGCTATATTTACATGCCCCTAGTCTCTCACCTCACAGCCGGATTGTGATATTAAAGTGGTCCAAGACCAATGCCACAGCAGAAACAGCCCCTGTATACCCTATCAAGATAGCCATCGACAGCCCGGTCGGAGTAGTTAGAGTCGGCACAGTCATGTTAACCAGCCCAGTTAGCAAGTTCGCAATGAGGAAGATAGCCAGGCCGTTTCGATTAATAGCCCTGAAAAGTCTGCTAGTTGCCGCATCATGAATCTCTTTTTCTGTGCGTGGGTCTGAAGCTGGCGGGTTGTGTGCTGCGGGGAAAAACACGGTCTCGACGACGCAGCAAGCCATGACCTGTGCAGTGTTGAAGGCTGCAGTCCACAGCACGTAGGGTAGATTGGCAATACGGCGCGAGACAGCCAGTCCCAACCCGTGATAGTGGGTGGTGGCAACGAGTAGGACAGACCAGATAGCTGACCACATGAACATGGTTTTCAAAAGAGCACTACGCTGTGATGCGGCACTTAAGGCGGCCTGCGGCTTGATGTACCGAGGCAGAACCCACATGCCCATGTCCTGGCCAGCGAGGAAGATGGCCAAGTATCCAACGAAGGAAAATATGCCTTCCCGGTTCTTTGACAGCAGGTCGACCCGTTCGGCCATAATGATGTAGTTCTGTAGTGGCGTCGCATACAACATGACTTGATAGGCTGCCGAAATGACTATGGCCTGTGCAGCAAATGACGGGACAAACTTGTACAGTACAGTGCTCAGAGCAACAAAGGGGGGCAATAGCCCAAGTGTGAAAAAGAAATTCCAATGTACACCGTACTCAGTGGTGTGCTCGGCGTATTCTAGGCCTTTGACACTGATCATCCGCACAAAGCCTAGAATCAATAGCGGAATAGAGTGGCGAAGCGAACTGAGCATGCGCGTGACGACTCCTGTCTTGACACCTGATATCCTCTCCTTTAGAATTGGTCTTGCACCAACGACACCTGCGGAGAAGACAAAAGAACCAACACCTAGATCCATCAAAGAAGTACCCCAAGTCTCGACTTTGGCAAAGCGGCGCGGGAAAACGCGGAAGTCAACAGCTAGAATGGCAATCACCGTCATGGCCATCATTGATCCGCGGTACATGGTGATGAATGGCTTGATTCCCAAAGCATGGCCGTCTTTATTCGCCGTGGGCGAGATGCTGGGTTTCAGGCCGGCTTTTTTTAGCGTTGCAGCGGACGGTCTGTTTTTCTTCTGGGATGCAGTTGAAGATGGAAGGAGCAGGAAAATAATGGTGGGAATCAGAACGGCCAGATTGAGAAGAATGGCCTGGTCTGCATAGAGCGTGACAGAGAGAAGAAGGGTTCCAATGTTGATCATGTAGTCGGCCAGAGCAGGAATCAGGCCATATGGCTCAAAGAATCCCTGGCGCGATTGAAGTACGGCCCAAAGAGAGCCAGCAAGCTATGGGTATGATGTTAGTGCCGCGAGCCAAATGGTGGTGTACAGTAATGATGTAATAGACGGCGAGTGGAGGACAAAGAGAGGTAGGTGGCTTACGGGTGATACCATAGTCACCATGTTGATGTCTCCTATGGAGCTTCCAGTCAAATTAGAGACAAAGCTCTCTTTCAGCAGCTTGTAGTTCAGTCTCCGGGCAGCTTCATCAACTGCCGACTCGAGAAAGTCGGTATCTGCCTCCTTGGCTAGGTTCTGGACCGCATCTTGGATATCTGATGAGGGTGACGCCATCTCAGACAAGGGACAATTGGTAGATAGTGGCAGGCTGAGAGAATGCAAAAAAGGAGAGGGGGTATTAAGTAGAATTTAAAAGGGCGATGTTCATTGGAAGGCTGTGTTTAAGAGTAATAGCCCAAGTCTCACTCGAGCTTCGTGGCCAAGCTCCCCTTCAATGACGACACTTTGGCATTTCTGGGCGGCGCTTATCTTATCAGCGCGCCACAGCACGCCACATGATGACAGAACGCCACTGATATCCGCTTTGTCCCAGACATTGGTTTGGCCTGGTCACAAATGTACTATTACAGGTACTTTGAAGCATATGTACATTTTGTTCAGTGCCGTCACAAGGCAGTATTCAACTAAGGAGGCGAGGCCATCGAATTCGAACAGGCTCGAAGCTAAGCTAGGCAGCATTGGACTGAGACAGCATTGGAGAATGGCCATTGAAACTTGGAGATCTTGTTTTCGTCCCCCAAGGCAGAAGGTCCGACTGGAGTGCCGAGGCAATGCTCTTTGGCATCTACTGTGAGCGCAGAGGCCAAGGAGAAAAAGGAAAATCTATTTTCCATGGCTCTAGCCAGCAGGAAAAACACAGCTTTGGCCGGACTAGAGATTGGTGCCATTGCTGGTCTTTCTTTCAATGCCATCGCCAAGACCACTCACTGTCTAGGCTCCAAGGCCTGCCTCACAATGTCAGGGAACTTTGGTGAATGGAATGTCACTGTAATTCGGCATTTAAATATGCTGGGTTTGTAACTTTTGGGGCGTTTCTCTTTGAACAAGTTCGAGAGATTTCGGCAAATTTGGGAAATGGAAAAAAAGCCACGCTGACCGTAATACAGGCGTCTTCTTTGATGCCCAGCCCAGAGCTCTATACTTGTTTCGGTCGTGCTGCCTCTTGGCCGGTAAGACTTGCTAAATTCTAACAAAGAATCTCATGAATAGGATGCAAAGGAGAGGGGCTCCTGAACTTTCAGCCCGCAGTCGCTTTTCCCAAGCCTTTCACAGCTTGTCAGAAAACAGTCCATGTTTCTTTCAAGTTTCTTTGACATGCACCAGGATCCCTGGTATTAGCGCCTCCGGCTATCTCAGCTCCTGTGATAAGGCCTGTGATTGGTGTGCTGTCTGGCTTATAGCTTTCTCTCAAGCTCGTGTTTCTTTTGCCCAAGCTATTGTTCATCTTTTTCACGTCTTTTAGTGCAAGCTTATGGCCTAAAGCGGCTAGGCTTTACCAAGAACGGACATGGGCTCGCCCCAAGAGTCAGGATACGCTAGATATCACCGTGTGATACAAGCAAATATGCTTTCTTTCAAGTTTTGAAGTCAACACTACCTTCGATGACGATGTTTGCCGCTTCTTTTCTCCTGAGCTAGGCTTTCCTTTTGGATATATTTGAGGCCCCGAGACTCTCCTTCTCCTCCTGCTTTCCTTCTCTTCAAACCACCACAGAGCCATCACACTTCTTTTTCCTCCATCTTCACATCTTCACCTCCATTGTCAAAATCCAGTATTACCTTCCGTCTTCAAGCCCGTCGGCTTTGTTGGCTTTGCCCTTTTTCTACTTTGTTTTCTCTTTATCTTTCCGTGTCTTAATTCTTCTGTTTTGTCTTCCCAACATTCACCATGTCTTCTTCCCCTGCCCCTTCGCATGGTGGCACCAACAGCCAGGCCAGTACTCGCCCTATCCCGTCTCAGCGCCCATCACTGACTATCGATACTGGCTCTCGCGCGCCACTTCACGGCCACGCTGCTGCCACCGGAGCCGGAAGCACGGCAAATAGAAGAACTCCTATAGGACGTGCACACGCTAGAACTGCTTCGTCGCGTCGACGCCGCCGCACTATAAGTCAGAAACTTGTGGCTGGAATCTGCGGCATGGCGCTTGAGGATATCTGGGATCTACAGAAGCTTCTGCGCGAGATGGGACCGGCCTACTTGTACAGTGGCTATATTCCAGCTGATGTCTATATCACCGCCGTGCCTATGGCGTCAGCGGCCTCTACCACGCCTGGTGGCCAGGGGGCTAGATCGGTCATCAGATCTGAGTCTGGCCCAGCCAGCGAGTCCGAAGACGATTCATTCTCGAAATCTGAACCTAATTCATTTTTCGAGTCTGAATATGGCTCACCCTATGACGTTGATGAGTATATTCCCTCAATCTTCTATATGACGGCATACATCTACCCTGCCGACGGCTCACCCAAAAAGCGCTTCTCGCGCAGCTTCGACATGTGCGAAGTTTACTCGTCAATCCCTAGGGCCCGCAGACTTCCCCCGTATAGCGCACCCGACCCAGCTACTCTTACCTACGAAGCTGCCGTGGAGAGGTATGCGCGCGAGCTAGAGATATTCGGCTTGTTAAGTTTCAACCTTCCTTTTGGCCCGTCTGGACCAACCTTGCCGCTTGCGTACAGGAAGGCCAATCTCCCGGGGAGACATCAACCGGAAAGCCCGATGGAAGGCAGATCCCTAAGGACGCACGTAAAGAATTACATTGGCCATGATCGCAGAAACTCGACAAACCCGCTACAGGTGATGAGAATGAGTGTTTCTGCAAGTCCCGAGAATAAGTTTTCGTCTGGTGATTCTATTTCTACTGATGTCCCCTTGCGTAAGTTTTTGTCGTGTCTCCATATGGTCCCTATCTATGCGTTATATTGCTGCTGCTAACTTGCTCACCTATAGATGTGGAGTATGCTCGGGCCTATCTGCCCATATTAGCCTCGATCATGCTTTCAGGCGTTATTTCCGAACAAGACAGGATTGAGATCGAGATGCCGCATCCCGAAGCTTGGGCTGACACGGTCTCTCACATCTACACAGGCCTCCCTGAGATGAACAGGAAGATCTACGAGAACTCGCGCTACTTGGGCGGCAGAATGCGGGCTCCTCGTGCAAGCGAAGCAGAGAACTAGCGGCACTCTAATGGCCGAGGTGTGGATGAAAGCCAAGACGAGCAGTATTCGTTTTTCTTCTTTCTTTCTTTTCGTTGTAATATGCTTATCCAGTCGATTGTTTCTGTGGTTATTTCTTTCTAATAATTCAACTGTTTACAACACTACGTATGTACATCACATCAGTGGCCGTGCCTGGAACTGAAACTTCATACAGGTCAAGTAGAATTGGAAGAGTTTCTTAGATACGGTATGTACTTTGTATATCGATTCTCGGCTTTACCAAGTGACCAAGCCTCTTCACAAGGCAGAGCTATTCTCATCCAGTCATACGTTAAATATTTTCTTTGGTACAAGGCTTTTCCCGAATTGACATTTCCCTCCATTTATGTAACAAGCAACACATAATAACAGTCAGTATCCGTCTCGTTTACATACAGTACACTCAGTTGCGTTCATATATGTAGACAACATGTTAATATAGCAATCACATCCTGACGCGTAGAAAACTGCGAGACAACCCAGAAAGTCATGTTCAAGGCAAGGCGAAGAGGAAGAGATAAGAATCTCTCCTTTGTAACACCCATCTATGTACAAAGCCTAACAGGGACAGCGAGAAAATAAGCCAAAGCAACCAACATACGAACTGAACCAAGCCTATGAGGCAGGCAGAAATGAAAATGAATAGCAAAGTAGGATCATGAAAGCCTCCCACCGAGAATGAACGAATAACTCCGAGAAAGAAGAATATGCCGGTTGCATGGGAAAATAGATCAAGGAAAGACAAGAGTACGAAATGTGAGCGAACGCCGGTCGTATGTGTGCAGCATCTTCTTGCTAGCCCTTGACTCCGAGTAAACAAGGCCCTTTCCATCACCTCCCCCCCCCCCAAAAAAAAAAAAAGAAAGCAAAACAACCCACATGTTATCAAGTGTAGACCATGAGCAAGCGAGAGATGAACAAAGAGACCACATATGGTAGAAGAAAAAAGATCGTCATGAAAAGCAGAAGCGCAAGCAAAAGAAAGGAGCAAAAATCAAACAAAGCATTGCATGTTGCCGAGGAAAACATGTTGCCTGGCCCTGTAAACCAATCCAAAAACCCCGAAAGCAAAACGAAAGAGAAGCCACCGTCCCAGTCCTGAACCCAAAAGACGCTGTTGGTCGTGAACAAAAAAAAAGAAAGTGGAAGAAATCAGCAAGACGCAGAGAACAAAGGAAAAGAAATCAAGTCGTAAGGTGATGACAGAGCCTCGCCAGGCGAGGTGCAACAAAAGTGTAACGTGAGTCTGTCGATTGGCCATTTATTGGTGGTTCATAAAGAGTGGAAAAAAAAAGAAGAAAAAAAAGAGACCATCTCGCCAAGTGCGAGATAGAATGTTTGCTCAGATGGCACATGGTCCAAACCCTTGAAAGAAAAAGTCCAAGTGCTAACGGCGGCCCATCTTGAAAAGTCTGGTTCGCACCCAAAGGATGAAGGCAGTCCAAGTAGATTGGGTGCGTTTTTTAGCCGAGTACATGCGACCAGATGACTGGTTGACATCAGCGCCAGCATCCTCGATATCATCGGTAGGCGCAACGCCGGGAGTAATGTTGTTGTAGTTGTTTGCAGCAAACATGAGGTCCGAAACCTTTTCGGTATCGTTGCTTCCACCAGTACCACGACGAATGGCAGCCTGCTCGTGGCTATTGCGACCCGAGCTGCCATTGGAACATGCCTTCTTGAGTTGAGCTTTTTCAAACTTGACCGCCTCCTTGGTAGCTTCACGCTCCTTTTTCTCAAGCTCGACTCGTGCATACTTCTCCTCCTTGACCCGCTGCTTTTCGTCAAATCTTCTTCGGGCTTCGCGAATTTGCTCTCGCTGAGTAAAGGTGTCGACCTCGGATCGCGAACGTAGACGGAAAGTCATGTCAAGCGAAGAACGCTTTGGGGACATAACCTGAGTAGCGCTGGTCGGCGACAATGATTTCAAAGGGCAAGTGGAAGAAGGGGAGCATAGTGATTCCCGTGTTGGTGATGTATGGGGGTCAGAGTAGGTTGGAGAGTAAGTAGGAGTAAGAGTTGTCGGTGATATACGCATGTTGTGATAGGTGGGCGAGTGCTCAAGTGAGTTTCTTGCATCGACTGATGATGAACGAAAGGCAAAGCTTGATGGCGAAGGGGGGTACAGCTTGTCAACGGTTTCTTCGATAGTGGGGGAGTAATCATGAGGGAAATGAGAATTTTCTAAGGGCGAAACGGGCGTGATATAGAGAGGTGGTGACGAGGTTCGGGGAGTTTGCTGAAAAGGATGAACAAAAGTGCCAGATCGGGGCCCGGAGCTGGAAGTTGCAATACTGGTGTGGGAAGTGCACGAAACACTACGGTTGTGTGCAGGGTATTTGTTGTTACGAGGGGTAGCAAAAATACTAGTGCCGCTGGCATGATGCATTCTTGGGGATCCAAAAGTGCTGTCCAACATGTCCACGGATCCAGTTCTATTGTAGTTGGTTTCCCGGGGAATAGCTGAGGAAGAAAAGGCGGTGGTAGCGGTTGCGCTGGCATCAACGCAATCGAAACTGTTGTTGCGCGCGGAGCTGGACCCCCAACCATGACTTTCGTAGTGGATTTGGTCCTCCCAAGTGCGGCTCATATCAAGAGAGCCCTTGTCTGAAGGCGAGCTACGCTTTCCAGTGAGACGTCCATTTCCGCGGCTGCGATGTCTATGTAACTTGGTGTGGACGGCTGCCATATTGAACGATGTGTGTCTGGAAAGGAAAAAGAAAAAAAAAAGGGAAGAGAGAAGAGAGAAACGAAGAGAAGGTTGGAGGGCTGAATCAGGCCTTGTCAGTCGGGCGAGTAGCCAGATAGGGAGCAAGTAACGGACAGCAAAGATTTGTAAGGCGAAAAAGTAGTGCTGGACGGCGGAGCTATTTTTCTTTTCTTGTTGTTACCCTCAACACAGCACATAAAAACAACAAAAGCTGTTTTATGATTCTGTGCTGATGTTATCAGTCGAGCGATCTCTGAGTGACAATAATGGTATGTTTCGCTTTTAGGCTTGGTATAGAAGGAAAAAGAAACAAATTGACAGTTCGGAAAGGTTAAGTGAAGTGAAAGCTTTGACTTATTCCTATGACCAGGGTTGGACGCAAAAGAATAAAGAAGGCTGGCGGCGTTAAGTAGAGGGGAAGAGATTCAAGAAACAATATAAGAAACAACAAACTTGGAAGAAGAAAAAAGAGGGAGTTGTTGTCAGAAAAGATGATGCAAAAGAGTTATTGTTAAAGAATAAAGGCAAGTCGGAGGTCAAGAATATTGTAGGTAAGCCGCAAACAAAAGTGGAAGGAAAAAAGATGCCTTATGGGGCAGTGAGTTGAGCAATATAGACCGAAGGCAATGGCTATGGAGTGCCACAATAAGATGAGGTAGTTTGGACGAAGGCGCAGCGCTGCTCTCGGAAAAGCAAAGCTCGTAACGTTAAATCGTAGTAGGGGCGACGGTTAGAGAGTAACACCGCCAGCTTTACAGGATGCACGGCTCAAGATCAATACATCGAATCCGTCCTGAAGGGATAACAAAGGGAAAAAAATATCAAAAAAGAGGCAAAGAAATAGGCGTGAAAGAAAAAGGAAAGATTCAAGACAATAGGAGCGCAAGAAAAAAAGGTTAATAGGATAGGAAAAAAAAAGAAAAAAGAAAAAAGGGGCGGGTAGAGAGACTACTACCACAAGCAATAAAAGCTCGCCAAAAAGAAAATGAGGCAACAAGTAGGAAAATGGCGGCGATTTTCCCAAGTTGAGGCGGACAAAATGGAAGAAAGTCTGGAATGAAGAGGAAGCCAGGAATAAAACAGGAGAACAAGTAGGCGTTGAAGCGGTGTTAAAGCTGTAGCGGTGCAGGTATAAATGCAGATGATACGCACATACAGGCAAAGTACCAGAAGCTGCCACTACTGAAAAAGCCCAACCCGAGTTGATCCACACAACACGCAGCACAAAGAAAACAGCGACAAGGCGGAGGTCTAAAAAAACGGGAAAAAGAGGTGTTGTTGTAGGCGATCGGAATTAGTTTTGAGTGGCTGGCAGGGAGGAGGGGAAGAGGGGGTCAAATGTGCATAGGCGTAGGGATTCGGCGGAGCAAGGTAGTTAGTGTTGAGCGTGGGTTATTATAAGGGCACGAGGTCGAGGAGAAAAAGGTTACTGCGAGATGCACGTGAGGAAAAAAAAGAAAAAGGGTTCGTGATAGATTTCTAAGGATGAACAAGAGAATTCGATGATGAAGATGATGATGGGAGGGAAGGAGAAATAAGAGAAGAGAAGAACAACAAGCAGCGAGAAAGAAAAGAAGAACATGAAGGGAGGTTTTTGCTTGGTCATCTAAAATGGAAAGCGTGGAATACACAGCTTGAAAACTTGCAAGGAGCAGGTGAACGGCAAGTAACTACTCCCCCAGTTCTAGTGTTGTTGCCATCAAGAGCGTACCCCACCCACATAAGCTATCATATCATGATTCTGTTAAGCACTTGCCTGAGTCGGTTATTTTTTTGGTAATTCCCGTTTCGTCACCAAGTCTACGGACAGACGGCAACAACTATGTCTATTACTTGCTTAGTGGTTGTCGTTTCATGGCTCAGGCACACGCAAAGAGGCACTCGGTGCAAATTCTACTAGGAAACACAGATGCACAGCTTGTTTTGAGGTGTCTGCTAGCTAATGCTGTTTTTTCCATTTTCTTTTTTTTTCGGATCCGGATGGCAAAGTCGCAAGTAAGGCAGAGCGGGCAGGAGCAGTTTGATAAAAAACAACCTTCAGAAGTGTATATACACAGAAACTGCCAGAAATCCGGCACCACTTTAAACACCTCACTTTCTAATTGGATTCGTGCTTTCAAAGACCCACTTTTGTGGCATTCAAAGGTTGCCATTGCCTAGCGTTATGACGGTTATGGCACAAAAGTGGATGTGTTCTGGACTAGAGCTATCTTTGAAGGCAACGTCGAGGAAGCAATGATTGGATGAAAGTGCGTGAAACATGGAAATTGCCAAGTCCGAAAACTTTCCTTTCATCATCTTCAACAGGCTTTCCTTGTGAAAAAGGAGGGTCAAATGTATCCAAGTACTTGTGCGCCTAGTCCAAGCACTTATGTAAATTTGTAGCACAGCTCTTTCAGTTCACTAGTGAATGAGAGAAACTCAGCTGATCTAGTAGATGCAAATAATATAACGGCCCCGATGGCGTGTAGTGTAAGTGTAGAATGCAACCGCGCACGGCAAACACAAAGCAAGGAAAAGAAACAGGCAGTAGCACAGTAGCATCTATTGTTTACCGTTGGCCGCTTGAAAGAAAAAGGGCACCTCTAAGAACCAAAGAGCTTGTCGAATGGAATGGCTTGTCTCGGTTAGGTTTGAGAGGGAGAGGAGAGATAGGAAGAGGCGTGTGTGAAAGAGCAAAATGGGTTCACCGGTTTTGGTCGGCAGCTTCTTTGAGATTACAGCACAGCAGCGCCTTTAGCTCGGTCATTTTTTGGATTAGCTCTCGCGTGTAATGCGACCAAGACTTTACACTTAGTCGAGATATTTTCGTGGGTGTCCACCATCAGGCCAGAGCTTAGATGCTGATGCTAGTTTAGCCGTAGGATCTCCAAGATGGGCTTGATTTAATTGTTTCCCTTTCTTTTCCCTGGCACTCTTTTTTCTTTTTTTTTCTTAGTTTGCGCGACTCTACGCTCCTGCTTCGTTTCTTATTTGGAACATTAGCCTACTCGCTAGCCTTTAGTAAATATTACTTTCAGTGACAGCTTAGCACCAGTGTTAATAGCATGTCATAAAGCGAGTAGATGATAGTACAGCCTATTAAGACTTCCGTTAGGACGTCAAGACTACTCCGCACTTTACGATCAGCTTGATGCGAGCTTACCCCTATGGAAATTGAATTAAAGGCTGTGGCTTTGGTCTGTGTCTCTCTAAAAACATGATCTTCTCCATTCCAGCAGTCGTCTCTTACACCGCATTTTCCTGGCTCCATCTTAGTGTTGCATAATTTTTTTCTTCCTTTTTTTTCCCACCTGGACTCAGATTTAGTTCCAGCGGCCCGGGGCGAAACAAGGGCATCGTGCGGGCTACAATGTGTGGCCCAGACTGGCCGCAACCTGCATAATCAAGCCCAAAAGGAACCAGCAGAAACATAAGCATGTGTGGAGTAGTGGATATTGACTAACGCACCGCTTATTCTAAATGTGCACGCATGACTGCAAAAGTCGGTGATGTGCTGTCCTCTTCAATGGAATTTTCACAATGCCAACACTGCGTGAGGAATATCGAGAGTTGATCCCAAGCATCAAGCGTTCGTTCATTTGCAATGCCAATAGAAGTTTCGGTCCTCTTCCATGTCTCTCTATGTCTTTACCTCGTACCCTTATTCACTTCCCACTTCCTTTCTGGGTCGGACAGGTCCGACAGAGTAAAGCAGTGCTACGGTAAAAGAATCGCCTGAGGATTTCTAGAAGGCTTACGGACACGAGCTCGTAGAAACACGAAGACGTAAGAAGGGAAGGGAAGATACGTTACTCTAGTCGCAAGTATCCACCAACGCTACTCTGTACAGCGTGCTATAGCCGTTTTTCTACAATGTTTTACCCAACGGTGAACTTTTTCAAGAGTCCAGGCACAACCGCAGCATGCCGGGCCTGTATATGTCTGTAGCGGAGAAACTAGATTTAGGCTCTCTCCCCCCTCCCCCTTTTGAATAGCAGAAGCTCTAGGTGGAATGGTTTTCTCCATGCACGCCCAATGCCTTCAACCCCCTTTTCAGGTGATGTGGATGCCGACCTCAGGTTTTTGTCATAAATCAAGATGAATAAGGAGAAACGAAAGAGCGGAAAGGCACTCCCGTTCCATCCAAAGTTCACTGACAGCGTGCTTGAGAGAAAGATCCTCAGGCTCTGTTCTCGCTTGATTCGGCAAAGGGGCCTGATCCTGGCTCATCAAGGCTTGACCGCTTTGTCTATTAGTGGTCATGGTGAATTCCAAAGAAAGCAACGATTCAACCGGAGAGAAAGTGAATCTCGCTATTGTTTAGCTGCCCTGGTGCATGCATATGTATGCAAGCCAGGCCTCTCCCCCACTTGTGTGCCTCTTTCTGTTGTTGGTTATTCGGCGTTGGAATAGATCCAGGTTCGCGTTCCTGAGTTACTGCAGTATCGTCTTTGTTGCCCCTTGCATTGTCTGAAGCTTTGTGAGAAACAGCAACGATATATGTACGTAGTGCTAGCATGTGCGCTAGAATGTCACTGTGCTGATTTATCGTGGGTCGATATACGCACGGTATTGAATGGGAAAGCTGTAGCATGTTGCTACACTCCTTGCCTGCGACTCTTCTTGCTTGCGCACATGCCATTCCACCGAGATGTGCATTTTTCTTCCCCTCATGCGCACGTAAGCTTGGCTCGTCGAGGCAGTAGCATGGTGCCAGCGGCCATACTGCAAACCATGCAAAAAAAATAACACTTGTGTGATCCGCCTTCGTCTCCCCGCTAGCTCATCTTGGTCTTAACAAGCATCGTCAGTTGTTTAGGTCCCTCCCTATCTGTGTTTATGGAAAGTCCCGCCGCCGGCTAACAAGGAGCTTCCCAGAAAACGTCACGCCGAGAAACCCAAACGCAGTTCCTCTTGGTTTAAAGTAAAAGTCTCAGTAGTATGGCTACTAGTTGCATGTATCTAGATCTAGTGCTTAGTCACGCCAAGCCATGCATAGGCATCCATCACAGAGAAGTCAAGTGGGGGAACGTTGCCCAGTCTCTCACATCGCACGCCTACTTGGCCATTTGGGTTGTTTCTTTCTCTACGTTTTTTCTTGGCTGTCCGTAAGCATGCATTGGGGGGGGGGATGTTTTCAGACTCTTACCTGAGCAGGGGAGAAAAGACCCGGCCCAGCCACGAACTAGCCTGCGCTTTCTGCAGATGCACATAATCGAGTAGTGTATCGTAAATTATGGCGTATGCAAGCCTAATTCCTCCTGCATGCGCTGCACTGTACACAAAACAGCAAACAACTTGGCCATATATTAAGGAGTTAGCCACCGCAAAGGGATTATTCAGTCAGCAATAGTATGAGAAAGGGCAGCCAGCTCCCCTGCCAAAGACCGACAACCGACAAGGACGCTCTCGGGCCTTGAGTTTGCGAGCGACTTCGCCGCCCCTCGACAGACGGTGCTGGTAGCTTAGTCATCAACCAAGGCGCAATCTTCAATCTCCGTCTTCACCGCCTTTGATGGGAAAAGAAAAGCCGAGGGCAAAGACAGGAATGGCGGGGGATGCAGTCCAAATGCATGTGATGCCTCATTTTTTTTTTTTTTTTTTGCGAAAGCTATTTGCTTCCCAGCCTTTTTTTCAAGCTCATGCTGTCATGACCGCACGATAGTTTGCATGCTCCAAGTTGCATGCAAGAACGGAAATGCCGTTCAACGCAGAGAGCAACCCACCGCTCATCTTGAAAACAGGCGTCATTTATGATCAACGCCCCTGTTTGCTGTCGTTTTCTATGTAAATTTGCCTCATACTTGTATCACGGACTACACAGAGTGATGTTTCTTTGACTTGGAGTTGCTAGGCTTGAAAAAAAAGAAATGTAAAAGTATTTTCAACTGAAAGAAAGATAGCTTGGACAAAAGCCTTGGAGAAGCCAATGACAGCGTTTTCCTCGTGATTTCTAAGTTGCACTCGCTTAAGAGTGGCCAAAACTTTCTAGCTCCCTCCTCCTGTAAGGTGGGGTATTAACCCTAATAACGCGTTTTCTTCATAGAAAGCCTAGAATCATACCCTTATAAGAATAGCGTTGAAAAGGACCAGAAACGTTGCGGTTTCCTGAAAGCCCAGCTGAGGTGTCCCTTGATACATGACTTGGGGAGGCTCTTTGGGGCGGCTGACTCGATGGGGTTTATGGTATCCGGTCCGACTGGAGCGGCGAAAAGTTTGTATATATTGATCTTGACAATCAGAAAATAGGTAACAATAACCCTGCTCCTTGGCTACTAAGCCATGATTGCTAGCTTGAGATTCAGGCTATGGCATGGCAACTTTCGTTTTCCTTTCTAGGCATTTCCTTGCTGTTTTCTAAAACTGGCTGGAGGCAGCCTTCCGTTGATGTCATAGTTTACTTCCACATCAGGAACAGACAGAAAGTTAATGGTAATTTGCCACACGGGAAGCCGTAGAAGCCGAGCTCCAGCTGTCGTCTTTGTGGGTTCGCGAGCTTGTAGCAGCGCAACGCGCTCCTGCTGAGCTGAACAACTCAACCAACAAAACACCGGCGAGCTGTGTTCTTGAGCATTACGTCATGTGGCTTGTTGTTGACAAGTGCTGTAGTTAGTGCTGGAGTGCTAAAGAAATAGCCAGACGAAAAGGCTTATGCTGCTTAGGAGATGGAAAAGGAAAGGAAGGGCCTCTTGAGATGCCGGCGAGCCCACAAGCCCTGAGCAGAACCCCCATCGTTACACAAGACCAACTTCCAACACGAGGAGAGTGTTGGAAGTTGGTCGCACCGCAGGTGAAAAAGAAATGACTGGACATGATACACTGCCTTGCACAAGTGTGTGTACTCTTGAGTGACACAATCAGTCTCAGGGAAATAAAAGGACTTGGGGAGAGGGGGGAGGGGGGAGCTGAGCGAAACACTGGATTGTCATCCCGTGCTGTGCTTTTACCGTTCGGATTCTAGAACCTTTCTGCCAGAGGGCTACGTAGGACATGTATGATGTGACCCCCGGGTCTGGTTGCTCCCACAAAACTCTGCATAAGAGGCGTAAAGTCATAAAAAGCCGTCTTTCGGGCTTAGTACGATGCCAGCAGTGAAAAGGCCCTTTGCAGATGGATGCTAGGACTATCGTGATTGCAGCTGGATTGTATCTTGTTCATGCTACGGCTCGGCAGACATCTGCAGATCTTGGCCTCTTCAGATAAATGAGACAAACAGGGGTTTCATCTTATCCAACTCTGGCAAACAGAATGACTTGGCTGTAAAACCACAGCTTGGCAGCATATGTGTAATCTCTGTGTAACACATCACACTAACTCGCGTCAAAGTACATGCTAGGGCGGGCGGGAGGAGCTCATAGTTTGTACAGGCCATCAAGAACTAACGTTGGGGAGAGAGGACAGGCCGCAAGCTATGGTGCTATTTTGCTAAGCACGAAAGTCCCCGAGCCGGCCTTAGGGTTGGCCGGCGACAGCATGTGACGATGCGTTTCGTGTACACAGAATGGGACCGCAAACCAGAATACAATGGGTGGTGCTTTGAAGATCATACGGTGCTGTAGAGTCAGCTGGATCCAGAAAGCAAACCGTATTCTGTATGACTTTGATATACCTGAGTCACAAAAACAAGGAAGACGGACACAGCCAGATCTTGCAGGTAGCTCCCGAAAAAAGAACCAGATGTACTGGCCTTGGAACATCAAGTGCGAGAATATATGCCTACATCAACCCTTTTTATCGCTGTTTACTGGCATAGAATAAAGTCTCGCGCGTGTAGAGGCAAGGCAACGCAGATGCGAGACGAGATAATACGCTGAGAGAAGTGATCACTAGACTGTAGGGAAGGTATAAGGCTAGGAGTAAGCACTGATAACGGAGTATGTAGCATAAACGACCATATTTACCCCTAATCGAGGCCTCACCCCATCTCAAAGCATACATCTCACAGGGGCAATATTTATTTCCTTGGTGTACATTCAGTTGAAGACAAATGGCTGGAAATGGGCTTCACCGCCACTACATGCATACTACATTGAATGATTAGTTGTAAAGACGCTACGGACGACAGATAGACTGCGTCACATTCTGTGGACGAAATATATAGCGTAGTGGCAGATGGCCTCTGCTCACAGGGACTAAGCAACGTCGCTGTTCATCTAGCATTGCTCAAATCCGATTAAAAGAAATTGCAACATATGAACATGACTATACCCAGACGGTCATCATACAGCAGCCATAAGCCCCTCAAAGAATAACAGATATCAAGTAGATCTTATAGGGAGCAATATTAGCGGTGAGCTCTCAATGTAAACATTGCCCCTTCAACCGAGGCGTTTTCTTGCATTGTGCTCGAGTCCAGGACAACGTTACCGTCGAGTTTGGACAAGGAGCAACATGAGGTCTGCCAACTATTTCGTGCTGTTGTCAGACCTGCAAGCATAACCACTGACTTCTCTATCTCTGTCTCCGCTCACTCCAAGACAAGACAACCTCAACATATGCTTCCCATGCTTGCTTGACGGCTAAACTATACAAAGAAAGTCGTAGTGCGTTGTAGTTGTTCAGTGTCCTTAAGCAGCTGAAGTTTCAAGTGTACTACAGTACAAGGGCGACGTATGCCTTTAACTACAAATAGGAAGCATATACCGAAAAAGGCAATAGATTCAGGTTGTCGGACAGACATTGCGTTTATTACTTTTCCATTTCTTTTATGATTATTTTTCCTTGGCCATAAGAAAGGGCGGCTGAGAAAAGACGTCCCATCCCGTGTTATAAGAAGCATACAGGACACAGCCTGGCTTGTAAGGACCACTGGGGCTAGAGTACACATGCTAGGAAATGCGTTGGGAGTGTCGATCGAAGAGCTTGGCTTACGGTGATGCGAGCTTATATACTCTTGGCTCGGATGGCACTGCCCGGGGCAGAGTACTAAGAAATACTACGAAAGCGAATGCTCATCTCATGGATGGCCATGACTAGTGCTCAAGGGAATGGTAGTTGGGCACTTGGAGCTGAGGACCGCTGGTACCCAAGAAAGAGCAAATAATAAATTAGCAAGATAAAATGATGAAATAACGAAATAAAAAAATAAAAAAATAAAAAAAGTACCATGCTAAGGCAATATGCATCCCTTCTCTATAAGATAGAGCTAGCCGAAGTGTGCTTCTATGAGGCCAGCATAATTTTCTTGACCTAACTTGCCAACAAGAGAAACAGCAACACCCAACACCAGTGACAACAAACAACAAGTCTGCCCTCATTCCTACGTACATAAATTAATACGGCAGATTTCTAAGAGGGGCTACTCTCTAAATTCCACCCCAGGGGCCTGTTGAGCTCAGATAATATCGCCTGCTCCGGAAGACTTGACTCGCATCCCCGAGGCCTGCTTCCCGCTTGAACCCACTATGTTTGGACGCTCTAGCGCACGTAGGGTTGCAGTGCTTTGCTGTTGTAGGGGAGTGTGCATTTGACATGCATTTGGCATTCAAACACAGGCCTATATCTGTGTGTATGTGCGTAGACTATGAGGAGGGGGAGGGGGGCAGGAGAAAGGGGAGAAAAGGAAGAAGATGAGGGAAGTGAGTTGTTAGTTGGAGCAAGAAGCAAGAAGCAAAGTACAAATATGGTGTTGTTTTTAGATATTGCAGCTTAGAAGCGAGACAGTACAGTACGAAAGGGAGGGACAACAAAGACCAGCTCGTACGGGAAAAATGCATGATTAATTGTAGACGAAGGAATCTAATAACTGCTGTATGCTGTGGGGAGACGTGCGTAGTTCGCCAGCTAGGCTAGAAGTCCGAGTCCAACGTCCCTGAAAGCCATTATATGCACAATAATACTAGGGTGGTAAACAGGGCATCGCCTAATAAAAGTGCCTTTATTTTCTGCGCTTGCCTTAATTTTCTCAAATTCGCATCCAATGGAGAAGGGGAGGAGGTCTCACGATAGTTGGTAGCTTGCTGCGGGTCGCTGGTGTCCGACACCTAGTCGACAAACGCTGCAAGCGAGGTGACTGGCCAGCTCGTGTTAGAGAGCTGTGGCCGTGATCATGACTTTGCCTTCGGAAGGTCTAGACTAAGGCGCTGCTATGACCCTGCTCTGGGTGTCCAGAATGACTTATAGAACAGCAATCAAATACAGGGCTTTGCCGAAAATACCACCTAGAGATTGCTACTGCAAGGGAAGCTTGGACAGCTTGCAGAAAGCGCAAACAGCCAGCTTCAGCGAAGCAAATGATCCCGTGGGTGAAGAAGATTCTCAATAGGATGTAGGAAGCCTGTACTTGGTGCACTATGCACTCGGGCAGCGGCCTTGAAGGCCAAGAGCCGCGGTGGCCAGGTGTGGGTGGAAAGGCTGGATAGGGCCCTACTAAGGCCGGTGCGACACCTTGCCATTGCTAATCTTCTCCCCCCTCTTCTTCTTTTTCTTCTGTGACGGGAGGAGGCTAATTCAGCACAGCTGGACTTCTCTCGCAAAGAACCTTTTTTTTCGTAGAACACTAGGGCTCATCCTCTTGTTCGGTCCCAGTTCACCCTTTATCTTTTTTCTTTCATTTACTTGGTTTCACTGTGTTGCTTTATTTTGTCCTGCTCAACAAACACTAATGTGTGTAGAGCCAGACCAGAGTAGCCTTACGTATCCACGGACTTGGCCGAGAAGTAGCATATATCTCAAGTAAGACCGAGCTTTTCAGTTGGGATGTGCACTGCACTGAGCTGGCACTCACACAAGACACTAGCCCGGCTTGTAAGTGCTAGGTAGGGAGGGGGTAAGGATAATAAGAGCAAAAAGCAAGGTGTCTAGTGCATGCACGCCCCTGTAGAGCCCTGCTTGCTGTTGGACTTCAGTGGCCTGCATTGTGCGAGTTACAGGGTACTGTTAGGGCCATGTGGTATTATAACGATAACAGGGAAAACTTAGAGGCCCTGTATGCATGGGCCAGTAATCGCGAAGACTAGGGCCAAGCCCCTCCTATATAGACCCCACCTAGAGAGCCTCAAGGCCCTGTGGTCCGGCTTGTGGCTGGCTGCATTATGGACAAGACACGACATTGCGATACAGCCGGTCTGCATTATCTACGAAGATTTCAGCAGCGATTGCATGCTGCCTGGCTCCGTATTTCAAAGCCAGAGGACTACAAGCTGGCTCTGCTGTGTCAAGCAGCGGGAATTACTGGGACGGGAAAGTGTGTGCCAGGTCGATATAAGATATAAGATGAGCCCGCTTGAGAAAGGGGCAGCTCACAGATTTTTGATTAGACATGTATACATAGCTAATTATATCAAAAGGAGCGACGACTGTATAAATTTGCCACAAAGGATCTTGTTACGATCTTGCGTGATGTTGCACAGGTGAAACCGGTATCTTGGGGGGCAAAATCGTCTTCAAGCACCATCACACTGGTAGTCAGTCAGACATTTCGGCTGTGTAGTACAGCTTGGGCTACGTGGGCGTGATTATCAATCTGGCCGGCACATGTAGCGAGTCGTAGAGACCCCCGGTGCTCAGAAAGGAGAAAAAGAAAAGAAAGATGCCGCATTAGCCGGCACCGTGTAGTGCTGCTGCATCCGCAATCTCGGACGAGAAATATAGCAGACTTGTGCCACCCGAGTCGTGAGAGAATTTGAGACTAAGAGAAGACGTGGGTGGACTCAGGAGACGTTTTCTGCAGCTATGACAAGGAAGCGTCTAGAGGTGCAGAGGTATAAATAAATATGGGAAGGGATGAACTCGCAAGGCACCAGGCCCCCTCCACCTTGTTATTATTATCTCAATTTTAATTAGGTGGCACCTTGCACAATGTGTTTGTTTGCCTTCGCCTCCTAGTAGACGCAACGGTGCCTTGTAACCACAATGCTATACCATGAATCCTACACACTTCTCGTGCCCACATACAGGCATATTTGCTACTAGGTCAGTGAGTTTATTGGGTTCCCTTCCTGTAGTATCCGTCGATGTAGACACCTCGATGCTATTGCTGTTGCTGTTGCTTTGTATTGTGGAGGCTATCCTCTAGGGAACATCCATTTCCAGCCTCGAATTAGGGCCTTTTTTTTTCTTCAAAGTCCGGGCCTCTGCTTGCTTCTCAGCACACTATTCTTTCATGGTGTTCGGTCTTCGTGGCGACGGAAACCTGCATGCACTTGCAGAACAAACGGTAATGCAGAGAAAAAGAAAATATGAACAAGCTCAAGCCCAAGCCGCCTTGCAAACTCTTTCTTCGTTTCACCGACGCAAGTGCCCGGCTACCCAGCTGCTTGGGTTTGGCTACAACAGCCGCCACAAAGTCGAAAGAATTATATAAAAAAAGAAAAGAGAGAAGAGAGAAGAGAGAAACAAGGCGGGAGGTAGATGACGACGCCGGGACCTGGCAGCACTTGAGCAGCCCCATCCAGCCTGTTAACCAGAACAAAGAGACAGGGCCATTTACCTAGTGATCATGAGACTAGGCAAAAAATCAAGCTCCTCTGCCTCTTTGGTCTCTTCATCTTATCTTCACAAGATGGATATGCGCGCATAATCAAAAAAAAAAATACAACAAAAAATGTCCCCAATATGTACGTAGTGCCATCACGATTGAAGGCCAAATGAAATGCTCAAAACAAAAAAGCAAGAGATGAAGCAGAAGATAAGCGCAAAAGAAGAAAACAGCAGAGAACACAGGAAACGTAAAAAAAAAAAAAAAAGAAAAACGGGCACCGGTCAAATAGAAGGGCGCTAAGCATCCCTTTCATGCACTCTCTTGCACCTCTCCTTCCCCTTCCCCGACTACCACAGGCTTATCCTCCCTCACCGGCAATGGCTTTGCAACCCTAACCCAGTGACTTGCATTGTCCTCTTCATCTGTCTGCACAGTAACCTCCTGATCATCTGGAATCATCTCATGTTTGAAATCCCACTTCAGCCTCTTCGCCAGTTCTGCCACTACCACATCACAATCGCCCAGTAGCAGAATATCAAAGGTGACATGGCCAATGGGATCGCGGTTGATGTAAATCTGCGGCACGTCGGGCGGCAGTACCGCACTAATCTCCGATACCGGCCGTACCTTGAGTGAGGTGCCAATGACGATCAGTAAGTCGACCTTGTCACGGTCATGTTTCGTTAGACGATCGTGAAAGGCGTCAGGCAACGCCTCACCGAAGAAGGTAATGTCGGGCTTCATGACGGCTAAGTTCGGCCGGCCGTCATCGTCATCGTCATCATCGCTAGTCGCCCTGCTTGCTGAGCGTGCGCCACCTGGACGCCGCTTATTCTGCGTGGTATCAGTACCATTAGCTGCCCGCTTGCGCTTTTTGTTAGCCTCGGCCTCGGCAGCACAGCGTGGACACGGGGGGATGTTTCCAGCCTTAATCTCGGGAAACACCAGCTCGCCATCGACTCGAAAGCCGCAGGTAAAGCACGTAGCTGTCTTGAACGAGCCGTGGCATTGCACCAGGCGATCTGCCGAGATGCCCGCCGCCGACTCTATGTTGTCGATGTTCTGCGTATAGTTAGTCAACAACTTCCCACGGCGGTCTAGGTCGGCAATAAAGGCATGCGTAGGCGTGAAGCGCTTCATCGAGGGCAAGATATCCTTGGCAACTGAGTAGAATAGCGACGGATCCTCGCGGAAAACATCAATGTCAAACACATCAGTAGGGTCATAGTAGCCCCTGGCCTGCAGCTGCGAATACAGCCCGGTGTCCTTGGAGCGGAAGTCGGGTATTCCCAGCGACGTGGAGATGCCAGCACCAGTGACGACAATGATGTTGTTTGCGCGCTCGATAAGACCGACAACATCGTCCAGAGACCTGTAGGCATCCAGCCTGACGCGTCGCGCCAGTTCGCGCTTGATAGCAACCCCCAGTAAATGTGTGATGGCTGTCACGTACGCATCGCCCTTGAATTCGTCGATGAAGAAGGGCAATTTGACGCCTAGTGCCTCGATCACATAAGCTGGGTCGTGCCTGCCGCTGGTGATCATGTGCGTGACGAAGCCCTCGGAGCCAAGCTCATGCAGAATGCGGCGCACAGCTTTGCTTTCTTCGGCCGTCGGCGGAGGAGGCTTGTCTGTAGCAGGCGAGTCTTTTTGTGCATGAGAATCTTGTTCTGAACCCTCATGGCCAGCCTCATCACTGTCTCCATCCACGCCCTCATCACCATCTTCGCCTTCACCGTCATCTTCATCGCTGGTGCCATCGCCTAGCTCGTCGTAGTCTTGCTGCTCAATGCAGCCATTCAGAATCTCCTTGATCTGCTCATCATCCATGACAAAGCCCTCTTCATCATCGACGGATGACTCTGACTCACTCAGGGCATCTCCCACCTGCTCTGGCAAGTCGGAAAAGCCCTCAAACTCGTCGGCCTCGGCAGCTAGAGACTGCATGATACACAGTATGAATCAAATGCCACGTCTCCTTATCTAGCTCTGTGAGTCTATCTCTATGCCTTTGTTCTGTATAGACTCAAGCCTAGAACCAAAGAGGCCTTTTTTTTTTTCGGCTACCGAAGCCCAGCCGACAATCTAGAGGAAGAAAAAAATGGCTAGCCCAATAACGCGATGCGCAAGATAAAATTAAAAAAGAAATAAAAATTAAAAAACAAGGGCTGCCCAAGCATGTTATCAGCTGATGGAGATTGATTAGGGGGGGGGGGACTGCTGGTTGTTGGGCCGTCATTTTATGACCCTTTTCACGATAGACCCAGGGCTGGCATGGCAGCTGCCGGCAGGCTGACCGCCACCTGTCATAAGCTAAAAGGAGTTGATTACAATATCATCACCACGTAACACAGCGACGTAGACTAAGTAAAAAATTATTTGATTTCATTTGAATATATTTGAATATATTCAACGTATACTGAAGTAAAAGATTATTCCAACACTATGGCTTATAATTTTCCCACAAAATAGGTATCACGTAAGCTCCTACCCTCAAAATCGGTGGTATTGCCAGCGCTGGTCATTAGCCCTGGCCTAAGTCTTTCTTCCTAGTCTGAGCCTAAGCCTTCTCCTGAGTCGCAGCTTTGGCCGGCCGTCAGAGCAAACCGGCTGCTTGCACTGACTCACCGCAGCTAGTAGCAGTCTACATATTCCCCTAGACCCGGCGCTCAAGAGCTACGCAAAGAGAGACAAGGAGCTCGCCATCCTAGCGATGCTAGTATTGCAGTGAGCGCATTAATACTACTTTCGTGAGGCTAGCACTAGAGTTGATGCCAGTGTTCTTGCAAGCAGCGGCGTGGACAAAGAGACGACGCGGAGGGATCCCTGGCCTGGCGCAGGCAGTGATTATCCTATCAGGGGGAACAGAAAGATTAGGCATTGACTAACATGATATTGGAGGCAAATGCACAGTAAAGATAAGAAGTCTAGTTTTGTGGTTATTATTGCGCGCGTTCTAACTATAATGAAGGCTAAAGCTAACAATCAGCGACTATCAATTCAGTAGGCTTAAGCAAGAAGCCCGTCGCTGGCTGAACGAGTAGCTGAGCGACGGACCTAGTAGCAGTAACAGCGATAACAGGAGGGTAAAGGTGCAAGAGAGCAGCAGGAAAACACAGTATGGGAAGGCTATGCACTGCCTTTTACAGGATATTGTGCTCTGCCCTTCCCTTTGTGTTACATCGTAGCAGCAGTAGTGGTAATAGAACAGTATGTCTAGTCTACATGTGCCATATAAGAACCGACATGTACACCCGTATACATGTTACTCTCCCTCCATCCACCTCCACTCACTCGCATCCCGGCCAAGCCCGATTTCCCAGGTAGCCAAGTCCACACAACCCTCTCTGTAAAATCCGATGCTCGCCAGCGACCAGCAACCTTCCTCCTCTCAAGCTAATCCAAGCATGTCCATAGCCCTTTGCTCTCGGCGAATCCAAGGTAAATGATCACAACAATAGGCCAGGCGGGAATATAAAGTCGAAAAACAAAGTACGGAAAAGACTCTAACGGTTTCACTGCGTCAATATTGTAAAAAGAATAACCAAAAATGAAATAAAAACATTTGTCTTTTTTCAACAAACTTAGGGTATAACAAATAAGAGCGAATAGACTTGACGAGTCTGTGTGGCTGGTGGATGGCGAGAGTTGCACGTTGTTCCATATACATGCAAGTGTAAGTGCGTCTGCATAGCACTATACACGACAAGGAAAAGAACAAAAAAGCAGGAAAAAGAAGCAAATGCAAGAAAAAAAACATGCGGGACCATCGATATGGCATAGCACAACAAGTAGGTAACTAAAAACAGCAAGCGGATTTCCACACCAACAACAGCATCAACGCACCCAACCACACACACAGACACTTCCAAGCCAAAAAAAAAAAAGAACAAGAGCCTACTATCCCCTCTATCATTATCGCCTCTTTAGCTCGCCTAAAGAGCTCCCCCACTCTCAGTTCTCCTCTCCGTCTGTCGCCTTGCGATCTCCCGCTTGCCACGACGTTGCTATACCCGCTGCCACGATGCCAGCCATGACACTCGGCGCTCCCAGCGTTGAGTTCGTGCGGGCACGCAGCCGATGCCGAGTATCGGGCGAGGTCGCCGCGGCATTCTCGCCAGCCGCCGCCCCACTCTTACTCGCGGCCGCCTGCTGAGTAGCTGGCGGCGGTGATGTCACTGCCGACTGCACCTGCGTTACGGTAGCTGACGAGGACATGTGTGAACGTAATGAGTTGCGCGAATGAACAAAGCGCTGGCGTGGGTGAGCAATAGCAAACTTGAGGTTCGTCAAACGCCCACCTTTGACTTTCTTGATAAACTCAAGCTCGTCACGCACATCCTGGTACTCAGGTGGGAATTGCTGGAATGTCTCTTCGTCCGAGACCATCAAACCAGGTGTGCGTGAAGCCCGATTCTTGATAAACTCGGGTACCACTGCTGCCAGCCATGCATCGGGAACTGTGCGGATGAGCATGCCAAAGGGAATTGATAGGAAACCTAGGCCAATTGCAATTCCCCATAGAGCTCCGCCCTGGGGGTCTTTGCCATTGCCATCGCGAGGATCACTGATGTTGAAAACAGGGCCGGCAACAAAAACAATCAGAACTTGAAGGCCGCACATTGCTATGTTGATGCCCAGGAACAGCGGGTTCTTCGTGACACCCTCCAGGATGTTATACCCATTATCCAGGCGACGGTTGCTGCAGAAAGAAATGCTGTTAGTCACTAAATCACATCATTTCAACGGCTTGAGGAGAAATACTTACTTCCACTGATTGAAAATCTGCATCCACACAAACGTATTAAACACCAGCGTCGCAATCTCATCGTGCGTGTACTTGGGTGTAATCGAAGGTAGCACGGAGTTGCGGCCAAAGTACAGCACAAGGGTAACAGTGAGCTGGTAGACAGCCTGGCCGAGAATCATCTTCCACATAGTAAGCGAAATGATGAAAGCACTGCGAGGCTCCGGCTTGCGATCCAAAATCGAGTCATGGGGCGGGTCAGTGGCCAACGCCAGCGCAGCCAGAGTGTCCATAATCAGGTTAACCCAGAGAAGCTGCACTGCAGTCAAAACAGATGCCTCCTCGTCACTGGAAACAGCAGAAATAAACGTCAGTAGAACAGCAGTAATGTTGACCGTGAGCTGGAACTGCAGGAACCGCTTGACCGCATCATTAACAGCACGACCCCACTTCAGGGCGTTGATAATTGACGTAAAGTTATCATCCATGAGAATAATAGCCGAAGCTTCCTTTGCAACTTCGGTACCAGCAATGCCCATCGAAAAGCCAATATCAGCAGTCTTCAAAGCAGGAGCATCGTTGGTACCGTCACCAGTAACCGCCACGATTTCGCCATTTTCCTTTAGACGCTTAACCAAAACACGCTTGTCCTCGGGACTGGAGCGCGCCAAGACACGTAGGCGGGGAATAATGTCGTTTTGCTTCTCCTTGGACATGTTGCGGAACTCAGGACCCTCAAGTACAAGGCCTTCGCCTTCTAGAATACCACACTCTCTGGCAATAGCAGCTGCAGTGATCCTGTTATCACCAGTGACCATGCGAACAGTCACTCCAGCCTTCTGGCACAATGCAACAGCCTCAGGGACACCAGGACGAAGAGGATCTTGAATACCAACAACACCCAAGAAGGTCATTTGCTGGAACAGGTCGTCAAACCTGATTTCATTGTCGTCCTCATTCCGACGCAGGCCCTCAGCAGGCCACGAGGCAAAATCGCGGTAAGCAATTGCAATGGTGCGAAGAGAACGGTTGGCATAGCTATCGATCACGGCCATGAGTTCCTTGTTAATGGCAGAAGTCATGGGTTCGAGGGAAAGATCACTGGTAGGGTTGCTCAGAAGCTGCGTGCACTGGCCCAAAACAATCTCCGAAGCACCCTTGATGAGCAAGCGGGCGCCACCAGACGGAGTCTGAACAACGACACCCATGCATTTACGACCCGAGTCAAAGGGAATAATCTGAAGAACCTTGGCATTATCACGCTCCTGGGCCACATCACCCATTCCAAAATAGTCGCGACCAAGAATAAGCAGAGCCGTTTCAGTCTTGGAACCGATGAAACCAGGCTTACCCTCAACCTCGCCCTCGAAGGCAGTCGAGTTAAGCGCAAAAGAGTCAACCAAAAGCTTCTTAGCAGGCACAGAAAGGCTAGAGGCAAAGGTTTGTGGCAGGATCTCTGAGTCTTGATCTTTGCCAAAACGACTGGAAGTACCAACAGTTGCAGCAACGACCTGCATCTTGTTTTGCGTCAGAGTACCGGTTTTGTCGGAGCAAATAGCAGTGGCATTGCCCATGACCTCGCAGGCTTTCAGGTGACGGACCAGATTGTTATCCTTCAACATACGAGTCGTGGCAAAGGCCAGTGCAAGGGTCACAGCCAAGGGGAGACCTTCTGGGACAGCAACGACAATGATTGTAACGACGACAATGAAGATGTCCAAGAATTTCTCTCCCTTTTGTGACGGGGTTTTGTCCGATCCTGGGAGGTTGGCCAAGAACTTGATGAACAGTGTAATAAAAAGAAAAAGACCCGCAGCGCCACCGATCTTAGCAATGTACGTGGCGATAACGTTCAATTTACCCTGCAAAGGAGTCATTTCAATATCTTCATTGAGAGACATGAGGGTGCGACCATAAGACGAGTGAACACCTGTAGAAGTGCACAGGAAAGTACCAACACCCTCCATGATGCGAGCACCTGACTGGATAAAGGGGTCAAGCTTCTTGAGGTTTCCATTGCTTTCAATGGCCTCGAAAACTTGATAGCCGGAAGTCTTCTTTATAATGTCGGATTCACCAGTGGCCTGAGACTCATCACACTTGACGTTGAAGCCTTCAATCAAGATACCATCAACAGGGACCATGTCGCCAGGCTCCAGGTGGACAACATCGCCAACAAGAACATCGTAGACGGAGATTTCCTGCATCCGACCGCCACGAACAACCTTGACGAGACGGTCACTCTTTTTGCGATTGAGTTTGGCGAATTGGCGCTCCTTTTGGTAATCGTTGAGCGATCCCACAATGACAACAATAGCGATAGCAGCAATAATAGCAACACCTTCAACCCACTCGATTCCTGGCTCTCCGGGTTCGTGATCTTGTCCAAAGGTCTCGTAGAGACCAATGGCCAGGGAGATAATGGCGGCGATAGTAAGCAAAATCAGAATCTTGTCGTTGTATGTTATCCACATGATTTGCAGGAGACTCTTGCCCTTTTTATCCGGCAGGCGGTTATCACCGAAAGTAAGTTTGCGCTCAACAAAAGTACCATCATGATTGGTTGCCGAGGGCACCTGATTGGCCTCCTTGGGCGCATCAACCGGCGTTCTGTGTGTTGGTATAGCCTTGTGGACAGTGGCTTCTTCAAAAGAAACAGATCCTTCAACATGAATCTCATCGGGGTTTAGACCCGATTTGGTATCAGCACGGAGACCTTTGGCAATGCCAACTAAACCGCCAAGGGCGTAGTAGGCGGATAGTGACTTGGGATCGAACATTTTGTTTAGCTCGCCAGGAACAAAGGCAAAACGATTGTCTTTAACGTGAAAGTCAGATTCTTTTCCAGCATCTGGTTTTAATGCGTCTTTATCGTTCATGATGAATTCGTTGGAAATCGGGGTCGACTTTTTGGAATTTGAAATAAAAGACGCGCCTGAAGGCGTCAAAGTAGTCCCGCCATGTGAGGAAGCATCACCTGAATCAACAGATGCTGTACGTGACCTTAAGTTATTTGGAACAGCAAGAAACGAACGTGTCGTGTTGGGCGTTGTGAGATTTAAGGGGCTCGATGGCGGACTCCCTCTGCTTTCGTAGACACCATTGTGCTGTGATTCGGTGGTGGTAGGCTGGACCGTAGGACTGGTAGTGGTATCGTCGGCATTCCGAGCCGCAGGACCGTCCGAAGAGAGAACGGCGGTATCTATGGTTATTGTTGGACTGCGAAGCGTCATAATTAGAATGTGCAAAGATGCGTGCAAGATATTATAATGGCCTTGTGACTTGGAAGGGACATGAAGCGGGAAGAGAAGTAGAACCGAAGCCTGTAGGGAGTTGTCCGTCCTTTTATTCAAACGCGCAGCATGCTCATGATCTTGTGACTAACAGTAGAGCGCCGGCGTTGACTGCCTAATTGATATGTTGGGAGGGTTTGGACAGCAGGAGGAGCGAGGGAGGGAGGCAATTGGTGAGGCTGTGGCCACGAAGTTGAGGCGAGAAATAACAAAAGGACATGTGAAGAAAAGGAGAGGTGCGGGTATGTATGGTACCATCACGGAGACCCGAGCGGAGCTAACGCAATTGTATACAGAGTATTAAGTGCAATATCAAAATAGTGCAGATACAGACAACCAAAAAAAAAAAAAAAAAAAGGGATCAACTTACGCTTTGCCTTGCGTGGAGATGTCAGGTACTGACGGGTTGTTGGGATTTTGGTCACTCATGATAGGCTATGGCTCTCGTGTTCAGATGCCAGGAGACAGCATGTGAAGCAAATAGTCCAAGGCTAAGAGGTAACCAGCGTAAAGGGGCAAATAGAACCTAGAGAGCAAGAGAAGAAGTTTGCAGACGGATGGGAAAGAGGGCACGTTGGGATAAATGAAAGCATGAGCCGCTCTTGAATAAGAAAAAAAGAAAAAGAAATAACGATAAAATTAAAGAAAAGAAAAAGAGAACAAAACCGTAGAAAAGAAAAAGAAAAAAAGAAAGGATTTTTCCAACGACACAGGCTTAATCCAGGTCGTGGCAAGTAAACATATTGGACGGCCGTCAAGGGGGCTGTGCGGCTAAGTTCTTACGAATGCGTGTATGCATCAGGGCAGAGGCATAAAGGTTAGCGTACAGAAAGGCAGAGGCAGATTGAGACAGGGCAACAAATCAGAATGGAGGGAGAGCACGGAGAGAGATGGTTGGGGTTGTATGACAAGCCCTAGCAAAGCATATATTAGATAGCGATGTTGGTGCCATGCTATGCCATTCCATGCTATAGGCCCTTGTTTCCAGCGTTTTGCCTTGTTTTCTTTCTTATTATTCCTGTACTAAATTTCAATGCAGCTGGAGCTGTACCTGCAATGCAGGTAGGCTAACCGCTAAGCAGGCAAGTAAATTGCTATTGCTATTGCATTTGCGTTTATGTAAAGGCAGAAGATGACAAGATCGCAAGGACAAAAAAGGAGAAAACATTGTGCAAACATGCGTAACAGTACGCGAATGGCCCTACTTTGTTGCCAGCAGCTCTCTCTGTGTATGTATATATGTGTGTGTGTGTTGTACGTGCGAGCGTAATGTGGGTTACATACATACTACGAGTCTTCGTCTTATGGACAGGCAACTATACAGCGCTTTCGTTGCGCAGACGTGTTGGCAGCAAGAAAGAAGAGATGGCGAAATTGGGACGGAGCTTGGCTTGGCTGGCGCTCAAAGAAATGAGAAAGGACAGGGAGAAACGGGTGTTTGGTCGAGGGGGAGGGTCGAAATCTGTGAGGGCGGGCTTGATGCGCAGAGCCTTTACACTTTTAGCTAGTGGTCTGGGTTCCCTTGCGAGTTGTTAGCGAGAGACGCTATGATCTTGCGTTCTTTCTCTTTGGCAAGACATGCCACTACGGCCTAAGCAGCAACAGACGTGCGCCTTGGCCCTAGTCTCGATTATTAGCAAGCGCCCAATCCAACTCACTTTAGACGTCCACTTTGACTCCTTTTTTTTTTCTCTCGTCTTCTTGTTGACGTTGATTGTTGATTGTTATCCTCGTTGTTCCTGGAATCAGGATCAATCAGAAAAGAAAGCTAACCGAGCAAATGCCAAGCATTGACTTGTGCGCTGGGGATGAGCAAGACGAGATGAAGACGCTGGAGTCGATCACAAAGGCTGGGGGAATCAATAAAATGAACGAAAATAGGGAACAAAAACGCCAGCCTTAGACAATATAAAATGATGGAATGTTATCAAGTGAGATGGGTTTGGGAGATGTGTGCTTGCTGGTGATAAACTGAAGACACAAGGCTGAGGCCCGGTGGTCAGGCTAGGCTACAAGCTTAGCAGCAAAGTAACTGCTTTAGGCCGTTCAGGTTAATTTCTGCCGCCTGACGCGCTCTTACTGTTTTGTTCGGACATAAGAGGCAGGTAGCAATTAGTAAGCAGCAAACAAGACCGAGACCAGAAAAGGGCTAGATTCTACTGTGGCTGTGCAAGCCTAGTGTACCTTCAAAGTCTCTTGGCGCGCTTTTGCTGTTCACAAAGTACGCCAGAGGTACTTACTTGACCCAGCTCGTGCCGGTTGTATTACTAAATGCTACATCTATGTGCATCCCTTTTTTATGGCCTAATAGGCAAGCGAACCATGAAAATCACGGTATTAGCCCGCCCTAGCATGCCGCCTATAGCTACAGTTCTTGGGCGCTATAACAGTGCTGTGATAAAATGGCAGGTGCTGAGTACACCAGCTAAACACTCAAGAATACAGAGTCTTTCTGCCCTTTTGATCCCTTTCAGGCCAAGCTAAGCCAAGCCAAGCCAAGCCAAGCCAAGTCAAGCCAAGTCAAGCCCTTGTTCGCTTTCCATTTCTCCGACCGCTGTTTCACCCAAGCCCCCTTCAAATCCTAACTCTTCCTCCTTTTTCTTGTACGTGTTAACGTGTCTTTGTCTTTACTGTGCCCTATTAGCCCTCTAAACTGCAAAGTTTCAGGGGTCTGCCTAACTTGGTTCTCTCAGCTAGACCTGGATGTTACTTTTGAACTTAGATTTTTGACATATTGTGCAAGGCCGATTTTTCTTTTTCTTCACTTGACATGCTACTCTTTAGTTCTCAGTTTCCAGCTTGCCCTGCTTCGGAGCTTGCGTCCAGCCTGCCAAGATAGCTGTACTCTGGAATTTCCACCAGGCATTTGCTTAGAATACCTTCTTCCTTCCAGCAAGACTGACTCGCTCTACCCGGTCGTTGTTCGCACTAGCTAGCATCGCCATAAAGTCCACGTCACGACCCTATTAGTGCACGTCTCTTAAACCCTCCTCCTTCTCAACCAAGTCTGCCTTCTTAGTATACCTAACACTCCGTCGCTCTCTTGTATTACTCATAAGCTCCCTCTGTCAATAGTACTTGTAAATCTGCGCCTCAAGGAAACGTCACCAGTTCTTCTATTTGCCCCCTCTTATACTCGAGCTATTAGTCACATTCAATCACTTAATCTGCCTCCGCAGGCCCTTCGTCGTTTTCATGTATGCTTCACTCCTCTTCAAAAACACTTTTACGTCAAACCCGACCAAAATCTCTAACGTGCAGCTAGACGCCCGCATATTGTCTGCCCGGCTAATATCATCAGGAAAAGACTTACATTTTCATACTTCTTGCCCGCGACAGGAGGATTTCTATCTACTCTTTGTGTTTTTGTAAAGCTAAAATAATCTGCACCACCCCCTTCTCTTCTCTTCTTTGCCACGTTTCTTATGGCGTGAGGAAACAAAATACGTTCTTCCATGGCTATTGGTCTTTTGCTCCAAAGCAGTCTGAAAACACATGCAGTGTAACTCCGGATAGTAACATGTCAAGTCAGTGCTGCCGATGATGTTCCGCGCTGCTTCTTACGTATGCCTTCGCAAGCTTTGACCAGGCCAGAGCTTCAAACCTTGAATCCAATTCCCCTTTTTCTCCTCTCTATTCTCTGTTGTTTGGCCTCCAAATGGCTCTTGCTCTCCGAGACTTTCTTCTCATTCAACACATGAAAAACAAAATTGCCGGGAAAGCATGTGTCGCCTGTTAAGTTTGGCCTGGTCAGCTTCTCACTGGCTAAGCGCTGGTGCAGCAAATCATAGCACGAGGTAAGTAGTAAACGCCAGCAGTTGGAATGAGTTGCACCCTATGCCATCCTCATACCCAGCCCAATCCATGGTACTTAGCTTCTTCTCCTATTTTCACGACTTGGCCCTTGTCACTGTCTCTTTTTGAGCAGTTGTTATCTCTCCCTACAAGCCAAGCCAAGCAAGCCCTTGTCTATCATTTTGCTTCTGTAATTAGCTTGTGCAACAGCGTGTCCTAGCAACAAAACAAGAGGATAAATGAGTACTCTAGCGATGAATATCCCTTGTCACTAACCTCCTTGCAATCTGCCTTAAGCCTATAACTACCATAACAGACCAACAAAAGGCTGCTCGAGAAGGGCTAACAAGCATACAGCCAGCATTCTTTGAAATTTTGCAAAGGATACAATCGGCGACTGCCAAGACAAAGAAGCTCCGGCTTTTCTTATGCCCGATTGAGGGTAATATAACGATCAATTCGATAAACTATAGCCAGTAAGCTTTCTTAATTTTTAGGCAGGAGCTCTCCAGTTGCTCTTTCCAATCTAGACATTATATATCGATACTGTATTGTGCCCCAAATGTCTAATACATATATTTTGCACAGCCTCAAGAAAAAGAGGTAAGAGTGAGAATGAGAATTGGGGGTTTGCCCACCAGGATTAAGACGCAAAGCGTGGTGTTGAGAACAGTATTTCTTTTCTGCACATTCTCACCAAAATCTTAATAGGGCGTTGGTGATTGGCCAAGGCGTCTAGTGGGGTGCCAACGATTACCAACGATGGTAGTTTCCTTGGCGTAACCAACCATCTTGATGCCTTCTTCGCATTGTGCTAGGAAATCGGCAAATTCCTGGCTGTCAGAGCTCCTTTAATTTCGTGGCAGTATATAAAAGTGCAATCTCTCCTAGCTTTTACATCATTTCCTGCATGCCCTGATGCTGCTTTGCTCATTTCTGTGTGTGCTTTTTCTTCTTTCACCTTGTCGTTCTCTTGTTTGGTAGTTTCCACTTCGCTGTTTTGCTGCTCCCTGCCTTCTGTGTTCCTTCCTTCCTCCCGCTTGATTTGTGCTTGTCCGATGTACACGTAAAGTACCCTTGAATTATACTGTCTTTACCCTTTCGTTGTTCTATATCGTGTTGTACCGATATGCTAATGTCTTTTGTTCTTTTCTCTCCTCACGCTCCTCCATTATGTCCCCCCCCCCCCCCCCAAATCCAATCTCCGCATCTTAGCATCTTCTTGGCCTTATCCAAGCTTATAATCATGCTTATTGTCTGAAGCTTCAGTTTTCCCGCATCTGTAATAATCTCTAGTCTCCCCTCTTTTCCCTGGCTTCCCGTTGGCTTTCTCTGCGTACATGATACCTCAGTATAGTATCACTACCAACCAAATCCCATTTGCGCTAGCATCGCAACCATGCTGATCATTTTGTCTTGGAAATGGAGGCTGTGCCTGCACTCTTCCGCTTCCTTTTCCTCTTCCCTTCTCCTCCCCTCGTCCTTTCCCTCGGCCTAGATACAAAGAAGGTAGCTTGAGACTTAGGGCATCTTGAGATTTCTTTTGTCTCAAGATGTCTTGACATCATCGCACTGTCTCCTTCAAGGACTTCAAGTATTTTGCAAAGAGAATCATATTAATTGCCGTCCTATGCGTTGCTTGTCCTAGACGATATGTGTTTCTAACATCAAGCTTGCCCGCCACCTATTGCCGTCCATTGTACATCTCTTCCCCAAATCCACGTGGTGTTGCATGAATTCTCCCATACAGGGAAGAAAATCCTATTGCGCTTATACAAACAGCCCATATATTGTCTACACTTTTTATCTTTTCGCACTGGCTTCCTACCTCCCCGCCTCTTCTCCTTTTGTCGATACTCCCGACATGCATGCTTGGCTTCATCATCTTCCCGTCTACTTTTCCTTTGTGGCCCTCCATCTAAGTTGCCACTGGGGCTGTGCACATGTCGTGCTGTGTATACTCATGTTCTTAGTTACCCTAAAGCGCATGAAACCCGCTAAACAGCCTCCATATAACACTACCATGCTACTCCTATGACTTGGTCCTGCATAATATGAGAATATGAAGAGGCCGGTAAACATTTTGTATAACCGTGAGAATGGTGTGATGAACTCGACGGCGAATTACACCGCAAGTCAGTGCATGTGTTTAGCAGGCGGTTAGGGTTACGGGCCCTATTCATATACGATCGTCTATACGATCACGGCTTGGTGGTATACGACTTGTTTGGTATCATGTCGCAACAGATTCACACATCATCGTGGCGGAGTTTGCTTTGGGTTGAAGCCTACGTCTGTGCTGATGTGTTTTTGCAGGCCAACTAGTTCATAGAGAGGAATAGGTTTGCATGTGATAATAGCCGAAGAAGATATAGATCACTCAGACATAGTAGCTACAATCATTGATACAGAAAGTGCGACGTTGAAATAAGAACTTTTGCCGTAAAAGCGGTCACAGCTACGCCCAGACAGGCTGGAAGCATCGTAGCATCGTTCTAATGCTTGTTTTTTTGCTGTCGACACGCACAAAAGCAAACGTCCACTTTGCATATGAATCCTCTTCAAGTTCTCCAACTCCTTGTCCTAACCTTCGTCTTATCCTCGTGATGCTGTTACGTGTGCTGGGCGGCAATTTACGCTGCACGATTTTCCTACGCCTTCCTCCTTTCTCTTCCCCACTCCCCCTTTTTTCCTTTTTCTTTCTTTTGCTTTGGATCTGACTGTTTAGCTTACAGCCCCAGTTCAACCTTGCGGACTAGCTGAAGCCGTGGCTCGTCTGCTGCAGGCTTGCTAGCCTGTAAACCAAAGAAACCACCGACGGCATGGCGTAGTGTTTCAACCCAGAAGCCTTCGACCACTGCGCTCAGATTGTCGCCTGTTTGGCGGAAATCCGGGAACGAGTTGACCTCAAGTAGGTATGGCGTGCCATCAGCGCCGACTAGGAAGTCAACACCAAATACTTCAAATGCGTTGGCTAGCGGCGAGAAGTGCATGGCCATGGCACGGGCCGCGCCTTCGAACAAGTCACCGACAATCTCACCAATCTGCATCCGGAGAGTTGCGTAGCTTGTTGAGCCCGGCGGGAAAGCTACCTCGCCAAGTCTCCTAACTACTGGTTCTGCGCCTTCTGGAAGTTCGTTTTGTCGGCACGTGTTGGTCAAGTGAGCATCTAGGTTGGTATCGGCCCACGGGGCGGTGTAGTCTTGGCTTGCAGATAACGCAAGCATATCGTCGTAGACGTACACTGACATGCGACCCGTGCACATAACATATGTGCGGATGTGAAACTTCCGGTTATCACCGACGGGGAGCAGAGGTGGATGGATGTATTGTTGAGCGACGAAGTGACGTAAGTGTGACGCAGTTATGTAATCGCCCCCAGACTCAGCTCTGTCCTGCGCTATCGCACTCCCATTAGCACTATGCGCGTCCTCGTCGGCATCACCCTCATCATCCGAGTCTGGCCGCTCGGCCTCCCACTCGTCAAAGATTTCCTGGAGCTGCTCCATCGTGCTAAACAGGCGAATGCCCTGGCCACGATCACTCATGCCTGGCTTTAGAATCCACCACTGGCGGTCCTCGGCATTTTTGCTCTCATTCTCATCCATGCTTTGGCGTAGATCAAAGGCTTCTATCAAAGAATCGTCTAGGAACTCGGCGTAGTCAACTTCAAAAGCATCACTAGGCTTGACGGCTTTTTTAAGAATAGATTCAGGGTGCTTGGCAACCCAGTGCTGCACAGCTAGTGAAAGGTAATGCTTGCGGATAAGGGCCTTACGAATCATGTAGCTGTTGATTAAAGCCGTGCTGGAGTGCTGTGCGGCGTAATCAAAGTCTAGGGCCTCGTAGGCCATGATCTGTAAGACCTTGGAGGCATTGGGGATGTAGGTAGCGAGAGAAATTGGGTCGTCACCTTTGACTTCGGGCGAGAGCATCATGAAAACGCCAGGGAAGAGCCTTTCCAGTGCAGATACAATAATCGGTTGTACATAGGGATCATCGTACTTGATGGCGGCAAAGAGGCTGGACGGACCCGGGTTGGTAGAAGTGACGGAGGTGCTACTAGAAAGAGGAAAGAGCTGTGAGTAAGCATAAAACAAACACAAGAACTGACAACTAGGAAAATTGAAAACAGCTAGAACTCAGAAATACGTAGGTAAAGAGTATAGCAAAAGTTCATTGTTCAATAAATATCTCATATCGTCATGTACAGGCGCAAGATACATTACCCCCAGTCAAATTTCACACCTCAATCTTACGCCAAATGGGACAAAAAGCTCAGGATCATAGAATGTCATCTCGCAGTGTCCGTATATCATCCGCTCGTCCATATGACCCAGCCCGACTGAAATAAGCAGGGCATTACAAGAGAACGATTCAGGAGATGGAAAGCCAGGGTAGGAGAAAACACGCCGGGAAAAAAAAGAAGCAACAACAACAAAAAAGGTAAAGAGAACAGAAATCAGAAAACATGCTACTGCTGAAGTCGGCACTTACAGCTCCAGTTCCTTACCAAGCAGGTGGTGACCTGCCTGGAAAAAATTGGCCTTAAGAGGCGTGATGCTAGAAAGTATGAAAGGTTAGCTACAACGACGAATATAATTTGCGGAGCACAGAGACCTACCTAGTTAATTTCTCCTTGACAATCCACCCATCGTTTCCAGGTTCTGAATCTTCGACGCTCTTATAAACACCAGCAAACTTGGGCGCCCATTTGAAATGCCTGTGGCTGTGGCCCGAGACAGGCCCGTTAGTCTCGGACTGGATGGATCCCTGGCGAATGTTTTCTTCTTGTAGATCTGCATCGTCGTCCTCAGCACCGCCGTCAATTTCCTCAAAGCAGCTGCCTTCAGTCCAGTAATTTTGCAAGATATCCGTCCACATCGTCTTGTTAGTCTCAACCTCGCTGACCAGCGGCACGTTGATGCTGTACAGGTCGATGGACTTGTCAGCCGGCCACTGCTTGTAGACCGCCTCAATCACACGCACTGAATGGCGGGTAGCGGCTTCGATGATGTCAGGGTCATGGTTCTGCGTGAAGAAGGCGTAACTGAGCGCAATGGCTTTGAAGCCACAGACGGCCGCCTCCATAGCTGCTCCCATTGTTCCACTGCTCAGAGCAAAGACGGCAGTGGTGTTACGGCCAAAGTTGGGTCCGCTGACGACGAGATCAACGGGGGCCTTGTGTTTGAACATGTGATGCACGCCAATCTGCACACACGAAGCTGGCGTGCCGTCAACCAGGACCCATTCTTCCTCGACGGGCGAAGTCTGTGGGAGTTTATGCACAGAGCCCTGCGCCTCGGGGCCATCGCCGTGAGAGGCGCTGCCGGGCCGGTAGTACACGGGCTTGACAGTTTGGCCAATGATATGTGCCTTGCCGATCCATGACCGCTGGGCGTGCGGGAGGATAACGGAGACAGTATGTCCTGCAGCCTTAAGCTGGCGAACCAGCGTATGGACGTAGGGCGAGGAGTGGGGGGATGGCGGGCCATCGTCGTTGGTCACAAGGATATGCATTATCTGAAGTCGAGCAGGGCAGTGAGGTCGAGAATCAAGAGCAGAAGAACGCCTACAGGCAAAAAGAGAATAAGCGAATAGGGCTGAATAGGATTTCGGGCGAATCTAATCTGCTTCGAGATGTACAGAGAAGAGTAAAACAGTTGATATGTGAGTAGAAAATAGAAACACAAATGGCTCTTGCTGGGTAGTTATACTTGTGTGGATGAACGAACACATTAAACGCAAGGAGGGGCAGAAATTGCAAACAATTTTAGGCTCAAGCTTTCCTTTTAGAGGTAATTACCCCCCCCCCCCTCCTCCTCCAGAGGGTTAGGCTGGACTAGATGTGGACTGACTTTGGCGGAAAACCGTCTCCTATCCAGTTGGGGGGGAGTATTGTCTACCATAGCAATTGGCACCTAGGATAAGGTCACGGTAATTACGTACATTACCAAGAACAGGCAACCATTGAAGTCTAGACCTGGAACTTGGTTGACATATTTTCCCTTGCGAAAGAGCAGCAAAGTAACATCAACTATAAGACAAATTACAAGACAGGAGCAAAAGTTGACATCGCCGCCCCACAAAAAGTTACCAAGCTCGTTTGCTGTTGGTTTCAGGGTTATACACACAAGGTGCCGGGCCGACGGAGCCGATAGAAAACTCAGCAAGAGAGACAAAAAGCTAGATGCAGAAGGAGCCCGATCGTATACGACATTTGTAGCGGCCGATTCGGGCAGGGACAAAACACTTTGTGTAACTAGAGAAGAGACGACAAGCAGGTCGGCGATTGCGCAGAAAGCAACATATAACAAGCGATGCACCGAGACACGGAAGACTAAATAAACGAAGAGGTACTTGGATACATATTCAAAATAACAAACGCCGCAAAAGAAGTCAGTTGTATTTACTACTGTGACCCATCTTCCAAAACCCAAGCAGGACAGCCCTGGTTGCCCGAGATGCTGACCGCAAAAAAACACTACTGCCGCCACATGAGGCAAAACAAGCCAACAAGTTCACATAATAAAGAGATACAAAAAAGCATGTACAAGGTGAAGGGTAAAAAAGGAAACGGACAATAAAGCAATAAACGTAGGGCAGTGAAAAAAGCTAAACAAAAAACGCCAAATAAGCAGCCGTCTTAATAGTAAAAAAGAACTAAAGTGGGATATCGTTTCCTTCGTCGTCTGTACGTGAAAAGCCGGAGGGGCATACTTGCCGGAGCAAGTGGGCACCGAGGTTTTCGTAAGCCAGTTTCTCGCAAAAAAAAAAAACAGGTGCAAAAAGCGGAACAAAATGTCAAAAAGCTAGCGGGTGATATGGTATGACATGAGTGACGACTGCGTCAGGCCTCATGATGAAAAGCAAAGGGGTGGGGGCGGTCAAGGCTGACTCGGACTTCCAAAGTCAGGGGCAGCATATCCGTTTGATGCGCGCCACAAGAAGTGATGGGAAAGAAAAGAAATCAAAAAAGAGGTATGGTCCCGTGAGATGATACCAGGCATAAGGCATGGAAGACCGTCGGCAAGAATATGCAGAAGCTGTTTTGTCAAAGCATGTTGTGTGCGTTTTGAGGTTCATCCCGTCCGCGATGACGTGATGCGGGGGAGGGGGGGGGATATGACAAGAAAAATAGTAGTAGTGAGTGTAGAGAAAGTAACCGAATATATGTGAAAAAAAAAGTCTTAACGTGGCAGAAAAGAATGGAACGAAAAGAAAGAATTACGAAATAAACTAAAAAATGGTAAAAGAGTGTAGTGAAAGGAAGATGAAGATTGAGAGAAAAAAAAAAAGAAGGTTAAAGGAATGAAGAAAAAATAAAAAGACCAATTGTGAGAACATCGGTGAAAAGAGTGTTGAATAAGAATGAAAATAAAATAAAAAGGTGGTTAAAGAATCAAGTCAAAGTTTGCGAACGGGGACTGGGATGAACGAAAAAAAAAAGTAGGCGGGAAACGGCAATGACAATAGCAACAACAAGGCACAGCTGCTGGCTTGTGGAGGCGTGATAGCACAGTAAAGAGACAGTGCTTAATCTATGACCTCGCCCGCTTGAGCACAGGCTCCGAGTCCTCATCATCGGCAGCACGGCGACGTTTAGCCCCCGTGCTGCGCCACTGCTCAAAGACTGCACTTGAGCGCTTGATCGGAAGGGCGTCAAAAAACCTCTCCGATGCACGTGTAGAACGGTGCGACTCGGGGGGCGTCATGAGGCTCAATCGGGCGCTTTTGGGTGTCTTGGAGCAAGTGGTGATAGGCTTGGTAGGTGTGGCAGGTAGCGCGGGAACCACGGTAGCAGCAGCCTTTTCCTGCTCCTCGGCGTCTTCGGTAATGATGATCTCGTTCTTAACATGGTCTTCAACATCGGTATCAGCCTCCTCGTCCTCAAGTGATGGCGAGGGGGCAGGTTGGGCCTTCTTTGGGGGGAACAGAAGACGAGGTTTCAGGCCACTGCGAGTGCGGATACCATCAGCATCTTCGCGCTCAGGAGAAAACTTGCGAAGGAACTTCTTGCCACGAAAGGTGTAAATAATACCATCATCCCGTTTGATGGCCTCCTCAACGGTAATGCGGCCCTCTCCAGCCACCGACACATTCTTCCGTGGACTGCGGCGTCTGGGTGTGGGAGGAGGCATCATTGAAGGGGTTTTACGGAGGAACGGATCATCTTGTGTTTTATTTATAACAAAGGGCCGGTCAGCAGCATCGGTAAATATAGGAATAGCCGGGTCTTCTTCACTCGGCTCGTCAGCAATGATGCTGTCAAGGGAGCTACCCGTATACTTTTTGACTCTGCGACGACGCGGCGTCACCTCGGGAGAATCAGTTTCTGCAACGCTAGTAGAAGTAGAGAATATATTCCGAGAGATGGAGTCCAGGTTTTGGTTTCTCGGTGCAGCCTTGCGGGGTGTCTTGGCAGGCGTTGGCATACCAGCAGAGCCAACATAGGTAGAACTAGATGAGGGCTCTTTTATTTTCGAGGATGACGACAGACAAGCTGGATCCAAAGTAAGACGAGAGCTACCCAGTTGTTTACGAGGAGTCTGTAGCCCTTGGGTCACCTTCTTTCTAGGTGAGGCCATGGGAGAAGTAAAAGAGACGGAAGCCGTCTTGGAAGCGGCAGTTTTCTGGGTAGAAGCAACAGTCTGGCTACGACTGAAAGGCGGCGGCGACGGTGTTCTGTGCGTCTTTCTCTCTGCAATACGGGCTGATTTGCGCGGGGAATACGGAGCCCATCGGTCCTCATAACCACCAAATCTAGGGGCGGGAGGTGTATGTACAACCATCTCAGACTCATTGCATGTGGGAGTAGTAGCTCGGGCACCTGCCAAGGGGACTTTGCTAGCGACCATGATTCCGGGCCAACAAAAAAGGTGTTTGTAGGGGGTGTAATTGAATAGAGAGTCAAGTGAGCAGAGAAGATATAGCGAGTGGACGAGATACACTGGTCTCAAGTTGCTGAATTGGCACGCCGACGCGGAAGGGGGCTCCGAAGAGTTCAGAGGTCAGGGTTTGTCTCGCCGTCAGCAGCAAACAGGAAGCGTTTTCAAGAGATAGACGAAGAACAAGATACAGCAGGCAGGACTGAAACTCCGGGCATGAACAGCAGCAAAGGCTATCTTATTGGCGAGTGACCGTTATGGCTTGGGCTTGATTCAAGACAAAAAAACAAGAAAGCCTGTTACTCTTGACGCCTGTCTCACAAGTTCACGAAGAACGGGAGAGGGATGCCACAAAAGACACACACAAAGACGTAGAAACAAATAGCTGTGGTAACTAGGATTCCAGGCGGTACTCAGGGAGAATCAAGCTAACGGGTGGGTTGGTGTATGGTGATGTTATGCTGAGGTATCTGAGGAGTGGATATGAGAGTAAGCAAACCCGTGATAATGGTTAGGGTAACAAGAAGGGAGGAAAAAAAAAGGAAAGGGGCGCACGTCCTGGTTATGAGTAGAGAAAACAAGAAGGGTTAAAGAGCAGGATATGAAGGGGGGGGGATTTGCCCAGGGTCATGGAGAGTGGTTGAAAGAAAGCTGGACATTATACAAAGAGACATAAAAGATAACCAATCACAAGCCATATGCAAGCCCCTCTTGTTTACTGGTTGTCAGGTATTGAGGAGGTTGGCAACTAGATTCCAAGCAAGTTGTCCCACTACTTTTTTCATAAAGGATCCCCGCGACGCGTTAAGAGAAAAAGAGTGGAGCAGCACAAAGAAAGCACACGAAAATAGGGCAAAATGATGGTCGGTGTGGGCCGTTGCTGCGCGACGTGGCAAGCTAGTCATGGTTGTGGCCTGCAAAAAGGTACCTGAATGTTAAGTGCTTTTGACAGCAGAGAGGAGGTACCTGCTGTTTCAGCTCTGCCCCTCTGTTTTACTTGCTGTTTGCTTCCACACTAATTGATATCCACTGTACTATAATGTGTACTGCACTGTACTCTGGCACAAGGCTGTATAACTTTTCTTGCGACACTCCGTGACACTTTGTCAGCCTTGTCAAGTGGACCTCACCTCGTAATCTTATCACGAAGCCCCGTCTTTGTCACTTCATCACTGTGTCTATGCTCATTTCATGCCCGGCGCCTACAAACTGACTGGCTTTCGTCAAACACGCTGCCTAGGCTTTATCTTTTCTTTGTTTCTTTTGCAGCCGTGTCACACGCCTCTCATCTCATCTCGTGTCTGTGTTTCTATTTGCAGCAGTGACTAAACTCAAAGAAACCAACATTCTCTTTCGTCTACGGCTCCGTTTTGAATGACCATGTCGGATCCTATCGACGACTCTCGAGACCACATCTGGACGTCGCCTGCTGCTGTGCCTGAGCGGCCCAAAACCCCCAAGACACCAAAGACACCAAAGACACCAGTAACGGGCAGTGGCCTGCATGGCAACCAGAGCGCTGGCTATGACCGTGACACTGCATTGCGCTCAGAACTCGAGGGCATCAAAAACATTAATTCGGTAATCGAGAGTACCATAGCGACGCTGGAAAAAGTCCAGAGCAGCATGAATGTGAGTTGTGGCTATAAACCTCCAAACCTCTTACCCCGCATGTCGACTTACTTGTGGCTAACCAATCATCTAGGTTGTCGGTGGTACTGTCAATAACTCCTCAACCCTACTTGACACATGGACTCGTATCCTCTCACAGACAGAACATAACCAACGCCTCATCCTCGACTCTTCATGGAAGGGCGCCACCCAAGATCTTGCCGACATTGAAGCAGAAGCCATTCTTAGACAACAAGCTGAACAACGACGACTTCTAGAGGAAGAGCGCAGACGTGAGGCGTTGCGCCAGAGGGCGGAAGATGAAGAGCGTAGTAAGACTGTTGCGCCTAGTGCATCGCGGGGTTCCGTTCGGGGGACTAGGAGTCGAGCTGGCACCCGCGGGGGCATTTCAAGAGGGTCTACGCGTGGAACCACAACCAGAGGCGTAACACGAGGCACGGCCCGGGGCTCTAGCTCCACCGCTGCGACTTCCTCATCTTCAGGCTTTGGGTATCAGTCGAGAGCAACTTCAAGCTCTAATACCAGGGGGCAGTCGAGTATAGGCAGAGGCATCCCTCGAGGGGCGTCTAGCTCTAGATCACGTGGTGCAAGCACACGATAGGGAGAAAAGCCTGTACCCTCTAGCAACGACTGGTGATTTGGAGCGAGAAGTTGACTTGATTAATGACTCATGAATGACATGAAAAGAGACGCCTTATGCTATCCGCGTGTATATCCTTGCTCTTTCGTATCTATATACGCATTTATGCCTGTGCAACCTTACGACTACGAGTCGGTCGCTATTACCGCCTCAACCGATTTAACAATACGCACTACCCACAAGTCTCCGACTCAGGCCTTTTTGAAAAAGTGGCTGAGCTTTTTCATGCCTGTTGTATTGGCCTTTTGTAAATTTTTCACGCCACGGCTGACTAGCTTCTTCTTCTTGGCTTCCTCCTCTACCTTGCGTTTCTTTTCCTGCAGCAGATCTTCGGCATCCTCTAGAGGGTGCTTGCGCGACATGTCGCTGGAACGGGACGCTACAGCTTCCGAGCGCGTCTTGGTTAGCTTTGCTAGATAGGTATCAAGCGGCCAGAAGTCCATTTTCTCTGCGAGGAGTGCTTTCAGCGACACATCGAGAGATTCGGGAACATATTTGGAACATATGAATTTGAAGGCGATGGATATCCGTTGTAGCGCAAGCACATCCTCGGGGATCTTGACAGCAACGAAAGAGCCTCCCGCAAAGCTGTATATATCTGTAGCAGGTGTCGATGTTGAGTCAGCGGATGAATGTGAATTGGCTGCATCTGTGCTTGGCGTTGCAGAGTCAGAGGATGTTTCGTTGGTGTCACCTAGGACAGCCCCAGGTATCGCCGCTTGGAAGACCATTGGTGACTCTAGAACCTTTGTTACAAACTTCTCCTCCAGACTATCGGGTAGCCCATTTTCAGCCAGTCGAGACGCCTTGCTGAGGACCAGATCATAGACCTTGGCTTGGTTTAGGCAGTACATAGTTTCGCCGCCAAGGTCGGCCGTTGTACAGATGGCGCTTAGCCTGTCTTCGAAGATTTTGCGCATGCCCTTCCGCTTAAGGATGGACCACAGATGCGAGCCGTCGCTGGGAATCTTGTCGAGCTGGTCGTCAGCTGAGAGGTACCGAGGCTTCTCATCTGATGAAGTTTCCTTGTAGAGCGCTGAGATCAAGTGGAACACAGGGTCAATTGCTGTTGCTATAAACAGGTCCGCATCGCTGATAGTCGTGAGTTCGCCCGCTGGTCCTGGTGTAGTAGGACTCTCAATCAGCCAGCTTCGCGGCTCATCAGAAGAGACCTGTGTGAATTCGTAGAGGCCGGTTGTGGGACAGGCATAATAGCGTGTTGGCTTTCCTGAGCGTGGGTTTGGTAATGTGATGATTCGCGCATTTGGAGTTGCTCTTTTAGGCAAGACAAAGATATGTTTGGGGTTTGCGGCTGGTGGGAGAGAATGAACCTTGCTGGACGTTTTAGAAGTGGCTGCAGAGTCGGCAACTGCTGAAGCTGGAGCCTTTGTTGAGCGGGTTGTCCGTGCCATTGTGTGCGATGGGATGGGATAAGTCTGAATTGGACCTGATATGTTGTGGCACAGGATGGGGTGTTTATGTTGGTCCAAAGACGAGTGAGTGTTGCTTGAATATGGTTATGTGGGCTAATCATAATGTGATGCACAGAACGTGGAACTGATGTACATAGAATTATAGTAAAAGTGGAGATTTATTTCATTGATGGAGCAAAACGCGTCTTACGCGTTCTAGCCAATGAACGCGATATGGCGCCAAGTGAGACACTCATCCACTTTATCTCTATCTGTGCAGACATGTGCACGGGCACCTGCAGTTTTAATGGGCAGGAGCAACAGCGACAGCAACGGTAATTGCAAATAAACAACGGGGTTGAAAGTTGGACAAGACAGGGGAAAAGTTGCGCAGCCAATATAGGGCAATGACGATTTGCATGTTGAGAGGAAACTACTCAAACAGAACAACAAACAGCGAAGTGGAAGCCTCGCTCAAGCAAGAGCCAAGAACAAAAATTTCTGCAAATCCTCAGCCTTGTCTGCAACTATCACCAGGCCCACGCTTTGAGCTTGCATGAGGCTTGTTGTGCTCCTCGGCTTCTTTCCTTGTATTTCTCTCTGATCTATCGCCTTTTTCGCTACTCCTACTACTTCGACAAACTACCACTACGGCTGATCTAGAGTAGATCTTCGGGCTGTGGTACCGGACGAGTGGCAACTTACTCTTGATACTCAAGTGTTATGCCCAAGGGGGTTTCAGTCTTCATGGACTCAACAAATAAAATGATTCCCTGTAAGAAGTCGATATAGACATACTGACGTCATGGAGTTACTCTTTCAGGTACTAACTGGTGATTGACTGACTACTTATTAGCTCAGAGGGACGAGCCGCAGTGGCCACCTCGATCGCCCCGAGATGCGCTTCTATTGACGCCCCGCGGGCGGGAGAAATATAAGGCTATGACAGCAGAACAACAGCGCCAGCTCCAGATGTCACCATCATCACCGTCACCATTGCGGAAAGCCCGTATTGCCCGTACACCGGAACCCTTTGAGCAGGCCTTGGGAGGTCTTGACGACGACAACGATGATGATGAGGACGAGGATGAGGAGACTTTACAGCTCAAGCTACAGGCTATCCAGGCGCGGCTGAAGCTCAAGAAACTCCAAAAAGAAAAGAAATTGCAGACATCACAGTCCCGACAGTCGTCCCAAGCATCCCCTGGAACGCCAGGCAAACCCAAGCCCGTAGGCCTTCTCGACTCGCCTGCCATGTTCGCCAATCTGCCCAAGTCGCCTGCCAGCATTGGAAAATCTCCTGCTAGGCTTGCTTATGCGCGGCCGTCGGCTAGTGCTAATGCTAATGCCAATGCAAGCGATAGTGTTAGCTCTAGTGTTAGTGCGATACCAGACCCCATGGCTTTAAAGCCACCAATACTACCACCATCGAGGGCAGCAGTCACTGCACCAGTAGCTGAGCGAGAGGTTGAAGTTCCCTTATCACCAGTCCAGCGCGTCCATAAACTGGTCGAGGCAACGTCACCTCTTAGAAAGATCTTGTCTCGAGGCCTGCGAGGAGAAGACGTGAGGCTAGATAAACCAGGCAAAGCAAAACTCAATGACTCGTTCTCCAGCACAGGGAGTGGTGGCGCCAGCACTAGCACGGGCTATCTTCGCAAAGCTCGAGGCACAGCGCAACACAAGCAGCAAGCGGGACTTGCACCAGTAGAAGACCGGCCCCTCAGCTTCAATGAACGGCTGGCTCTGGCTAAGGCTGAGCATAGCGAAAAGTTAGAGAGACAAGAACGCATTCAGCAAGTACGGTCAAATACATTCGGTATCACGCAGCAGGAGATGCAGAACTTCAAGGAAAAGGCCGTTGAGATAGTGCAAGAGCCCAAGGCACCCCGCCACTACACACGCGAGGAGATTATGGGCATCGCAAAGCCAGAGGCCGAGAAAAAGTCAGAAGCTTCATTCGAGTCGTATTCGTCATTCCATTTGACCAAGCGTATTCTGCCGCACCAAGTCGTCGCCCGCCACATGCAGGACTCCAAGATTTTCTCAGTGACAGATCTGACCAAGGTTGTCAAGGCGCCTGATTTCGAGCTGCCGGAAATCGAACAGAACATTGTTGTCTTCGCTATTCTGGCCCGCAAGTCTGATCCGCGAACCCATAAGCCAAATGCCGCACAGCCCAACAAAAAACAGGAAAGCAAATACATGGTCATGACGCTTGTAGATCTGAACCTTGACGTCGAACTGTTCTTGTTTGGCACTGGTTTTGAGCGTTTCTGGAAGCTCACAGAGGGAACGGTGCTAGCCATCCTAAATCCCAACGTCATGCCGCCTCCGCCAGGCAAGAAGGACACAGGCCGTTGGAGTTTAGTGATAAACTCCGATGCTGATACGATTCTAGAAATTGGCACAGCACGCGATTTGGGATACTGCAAGTCGGTCAAGAAAGACGGTCATCCATGTGGGGCATGGATCAACTCAAAGCGGACTGAATACTGTGAATTCCACAGCAACCAGGCTCTGCAAAAGATCAAGCAGGGCCGCGTGGAGATGACGGGGTCAGGTTTTGGCCGCAGTGGCAAAGATTGGAATGGAATGACGGCTGTGACTAGCAAGAAGTTTGGAAAGGGCGGTGCTGGTTATGCTGCCCGTAAAAATGGCGGAATGCCCAGCGAACTGAATCGTGGCAAGGGGCATTATGACTTTGATAGCCAGTCGAATTTCTTTATGAGTCGTACCCGTTCTGCTGCCGACATGATGGATGGCAAGCACTTGACCATGGCCGAAAAGCAAGAACGCGAGGACAACCTCCGGCGTGCTCTTATTGCTAAAGAAAAAGAGCGGGATCTAGCCCGCAAGTTAGCGGGTCGTGGAGGCAGTGGTGTTGGCCATGAATATATGGCCAAGTTTGCTGGCAAACCCGTGAACTTAGCTAAGCCCGGCGCCGGTGCTGATGCTAGTGGATCCGGATCACAAACACCCGCATCAGCTGGTCCTTCCGCCTCTACGCCAATCTCATCGTCCTATTCTACACCAACCTTAACCTTGGCTGATATTAGTCGAGGTCGCCGTGCTGAAGATGTTGACCTAACTAACGGCAAGCGAAAACGGGTGGATGACAGGACTATTTCGGCAGACAAGCCAACGCCCTCTGCGACAGGTGGGAGTGGTGCATCGTATGGCTGGGGTAGCGGGTTAAGCTCTAAGCTAAGTCGTATGAAAGGCGGCGAGCGCCTATGTCGCCAGGACACACAGCCGTCGACGGCTGACGAGCCGGTCAGGAAGAAGACGCGCTTTGTTACGGAAGACGGAGTCAAGGAGGCTGGGCGTGAGAGTGTTCAGGGTATGCGCTCTTTGGCGTCGGCACCGGCACCAGGCCTAGGCATGGATATGGATTTGGGGGATGCTGATTTTGTGTTGGAGATTGAGGGTGCACCACCAGGGTTTAACCTAGGGTGATGCTATGAATCCTCGTTTCTTTTCTCTTTTTGCCTGTGCCTTTTTTTTTTCCTTTTTCTTTTCGTCCAGTACAGCGTTTGGATATCGGATCCCAGGACTTTGGCGTGTACAATTTTTTTCTTTTTCTTTTTTGGTTAGGATAAGTGAGTATACGCAGTAATACGATGTGAAGTGACGTGATGTGATAATACGCTCTAAGGTACTTGTACACTCTATGATGCAAGATTGCTATACAGTAAGGACAGAAAAACACAAATGGATCGCACATAAATACAAAAAATAAACGAAAACAAGACGCCTGCGAAAACACACCATGCAAAGCTGGACGCTGAAGCTACCACGATGAATATAACAAACAAGATATAAAGCACATGGCCTAGTTAGTGACTGAAAGCTCAGGGGGAGGGGGGCTAGATACGGCCTCCATTGGCCTTGCCCAACTAGTTTACAGCAAGCTCTGGTACTTATCCAGTCCACCAGCTGGCTTCTGCTGTTGTTGTGGCTGTTGGGAAACAGGAGAGCTGCTCGCCCAGACATTCTGTGCAGGTGGCGGTGGCAAGCTAAATGCTGAAGAGGGCGACTTTGCCTGCGTCATGCTAAAAGCCCCAGATGAAGTTGAAGTCGCAGGCCAGGCAGGGCTGTTCTGTTGCTGATTCTGGCCAAGAGATGCCAGCGAGTTCATTGGCGCGCCACCAAGACCCGACAAGGGTTGCATGTTGAAGGAGCCCCAGGGCGACGGAGTTGGCTTCGTAGTGGCTGTAGACCAATTGACACTACCGGCTGTTGTGGGAGCTAGAGTAGAAGCCATGGAAAACGACGATTTTGAGGCCGCTCCGCTTCCATTACTTGGCGCTGGCTGTAGCGGCTGTGAGAATTGCGTGACTGAGGGCGAAAGAGCTCCAAAGCGGTTCAAGTCTGTGGGTGGCTGTGGCTTGATGGTGGACTGAGATGGGGGTGGAGTAGACCATGAAAAGCTTGGAGGGGGAGAAGCCTGTGATCGCGTAGCAGGTGATGTTGTAGGGGGTGCCATTTGCGTGTGTGAATGGGAGCGCACTGGCAGTGGCGGGTTGTCGTCCCAGCCCGATGCAGCAGCAGAACCAGCAGAACTAGCAGCTGCACGACCCTTAACAAGACGCTCAAAGTCGTCTTCAGTGCTGGGTGAGGCATCAAACTGGGTGCCAGTGATACCGCCAAAGGACATGAAATCGTCGCCAGGCTGGGCAGTGGCTGGGTCAGAGGCACCTGATAGTTCCTGCAGTTTCTTGATCTGCTCGTCTTCGACACGGCGCGAGAGTAGCTTAATCAAATCCATGAAGGCCTGGAACTGCTTGAGATTGAGCAGCGGGCCAAGGCTCATGGACCACAAGATGGGCAGGATTTCCATGGCTACAAACTCGCCATCAGCCACTTCACCAATGACCAGGAGTAGCTTGAGTGAGGCTATCATGACGGCCGGCTCCTTGGTCTTAATGGCCTTGACTAGCGGAATGATCTTTTCCTGCATTGTGTACTTATCCAGAGCTGACGAACTAGCTGTCTTCTTCTTGACATTGAAACCGTCTAGGCCGTCGTTGGATTGGGTTGAGGTGTCATTGGAGCCACCACAAAGCACTACAAAGGCCTGTAGTCCACGCACCTTTATAGCAAGACTGCTCGTGCGACTAAACATGGTCGCAATAACAGGAAAGAGTTCGTTTTTGATGGTACTAAAGTCAAGCACAGGCAGAATAGCCGCAAGGGTACGCAGAGACATGTCTACAAGGGTTGGTGCAGGTGATTCGATGGCCAGCATATAGACGGGGAGAATATCTGGGAGCAAGAGTCGGACAATCGTTAATTAAAAGTTACTGGCATGCGGCTTCTTAATGGTAGGCGCGTTCTTCGCGACGGGCGCGCAAACAGGTACATACCATCTTTAAACTCCTTGCCGTTGCAATTGGCAGAAATAGCTGGCATGTGTTCGAGGACCATCATCAGGCCGGCATCTCGGACTGGATCCTTCTCGCTGCCCTGCTTTGCATTAGCAATAAAGACGTGCTTGAGAGCTGGGCGAACCCTATCAGAAAACACTCTGCGAGCAATGCCGGCCGGAAGCAGCTCGACGATTTTGAAAACGTTGTGCAGTATAAGTGAGAGCAGCTCTCTGTCCTTAGTCTCGTCTAGCAGAGCTGGCAGGATTTTGCGTTCCATAACAGACTTGGGGAATGACGGTAGCACTTTTTGAAGACCACGCATAAACGAAGATTTCTCTGCGGCAGTCTTGGTGGGGAACGAGTCGAGAAAACGGATGGTAGACACCAGCACATTGTCAAAGTACTCGCTAGCTTGGAATTCGCGTGCTGTCAATCTCTGGGCCGGCCGCCGCGTGATGAGTCGTGGTAGCACCAGAGATGCCAGCTCTTTGGGCACAGGCTTGGACGAGAGGAAGTTGTTCGACACCGTAGGGATAGAACCAGGCGAAGAGAACAGTCTTTTGTACGAGGACAAGCCGCCATGAGCTTCGAGTGGTGATTTGTGAGGCGAGTTGTACAGGGTCACACAAAGAATGCCCAGCGAAAACATGTCAGCCGCAGAGGTCACGTTGTTGTCCATGACAAAGTCCGGCGATGTGTAGTCAAGATCGAGCTGGACGAAGCGTGGCAGGCGTGGGTCGAGGTTGAGGACTTCAGACAGGCTGATTGGCTGAAACGAGGTGGGCTTGTCAGAGTTGGCAGCAGGCGAGCAAAAGGCAAGGCCGCTGATTTTCCAGTCTGACTACAAGAAGCGTGTTAGTGTGTGAAAGGAGAAAACCAAAAACAACCATGGGTTCATGGACGGAAATATGCAAAGGAGAGCGAAATCTCCCTGCCCCTCCCTCCACCCTTTAGGCCTCACATACCTTGGCATTCACCAGAACTGCGTCTGGCGTTAGGTTTCCATGTACTAGTCCTGCATTCTCATGTAGAAACTCGAGCGCCTTGCTTATCTGCAAAACTCCCTTCTGGATCTCAAGGTCATCTAGCTCCAGTTCCTTTCGTTTCCTGCCACCATCAGAGTCCTCAGTTGTATAGCGACTGGTCCGGCCTGCACCTGAGCCGCCACGTCGCTCAACCTCGTCTTTTTCTTGCAGAAGCCCCGACAACGATGCCACGACGGGCTCTGTAACAAACTGGAGGCCACCGCCGCGCGTGTCTTCAACTGGCTCAACCAGTTCGAGGATATTTGGGTGCCGCAGTCGTGCTAAACTCGATGCCTCCTTCCTCAATCTTTCTACTACCTCCTCGGCTGCTCGTTTGAGCATTGCCGAGTTGGTGCCCCCCGATCGGTTGCTGCCACCGAATGCGCTACTAGACGAGCCATCGAGACTCTTGCGGTCGAAGACAAAGACGCTGTATGACTTTCCGGTCGACTTCTTCTTGCAATCGTAGATTTTCCATGCGCCAGCTGTCGAGCTAGGTGTCGATGAAATGCTGTAGTTGGCGGTAATATTGGTAGCCGAGATAGATTTGAGCGCGTTGGCGAACATTCTGACCTATCATTCCCTTAAGGGAGAGAGAAAAAGAAGAGAACTGGAAAGGCGAGAATAGAGAGATTGCGTTATCAGAGAAGGGCCGTTGCTTACGTCGAGATAACGCGACCGGCTGCGTATGGCAAAGGAATAACCTCTAATGAAGAGAGGGGAAAAGGAACAAGTCGCAAATCAATTGCTTCAGCTGGCACAGCCAAACGTCTTGGAGAATGAGGACATCAAGAGTTGTCTTAAAATTGTCTTGTCTGAAGCTTGAAGGCCTTCTTCCTTAATTAAAGCAGAGGCCAAAGCCACGGTCTCCACTTTTATCTTATTGTACTACAAGACTACCGTACAGTGAGAGTACAGTGTGAATAGCAGTATTTATACGTTAGAGTTGTGGCGCCCCTTTTAGACTTGTGGCGTTTCTCCGTGCTTGTGATACTATAAGCTGCGGCGTTCGCATTGTTTTCTCAACTAGGCTATCCAAGCTACCTCTATTTGCCCTTTGTGCCCTTAAATCTTCAGCACTTGCTGTACTGCTTTCAGAACTACACTATGCACAGCCGCTGGAGCCGCAACAACACCCTTGTTGCCACTCAAAGTACGGCCCTTGCTAAAGTCCAGCTGCTTGCCGTAGATATCCGTGACTGCACCACCCGCCTCACGCACAATCAGATCACCAGCAGCATGGTCCCAGATCTTCTCTCGGTAGGTGTCACTAACAGGCAGTCGCAAGTAAATATCTCCGGCACCGCGTGCAATCGAGCCGTACTTGGCCTGCGAGTCCATGCGCACTGATGGAGATGTGATGCCGAGCAACTGTGCAATCTGTGCCTGGTCGCTGTGTGACGAGTGGCCAGCCTCGACAGACTCGCAAAATGTCGCCTTGGACATCGACTCCAATGGCCGCATGGTGATAGTCTTGCCGCCGGTGCTCAGTGAGCCAGCAGTTAGCGGTCGTGATGTAGCGCCCTCGCCGTGGATGGCTGAAAACAACACGCCGTGGGCAGTCGAGTCGGTCTGCTCTGAAGCCATGTTGGCCGCCAAGGGAGCTGCATCATCTATTGGCAGATTAGGGCAGCCCAGCACACCAACGGCAACCTGGCCGTCAACGAGGAGGCCCAGGCAGACGGCATATTGGCCGCCACGCAAGAATCCCTTGGTGCCATCAATAGGATCAATAGTCCAAATGCGGCCTGAAGCACCGCCCTTGCTACCGCCAGCATCAATCAGCGCCAGCATGGCATCCTCCGAGGGGATAGTGCCGCCCAAAAGCTGCTCGCTCTCGGCGTCTTCCAGGGCAGTGCCCTTGACCAGCTGCCAGATTTGGCTGCACAGCTCTGTGTTCTCGCGCAGCATTGCCGATTCCTCCTCAGCCACAATTTCGTCGGCAGGAAAGTGGTGCTTCAAGGCAGCAATGATGAGGGCCTGGGCGCCAAAGTCGCCGATAGTCACGGGCGACTTGTCGTTCTTGTCAACAGAGCCCTTGGCCTTTTCGTGGAAGACACGCTTGGTCAGGATAGAAGCGCGTTGCACAGCGAGCTGCGCAATCTGAAGTTCTTTTTCGTAGGCCATTGTGGTAATAGCTCGTGGTTTAGGTTGAAATGAGCGTACTGGAGAAAAGAAAGACGGAATTAGAGTGTGCGGTACTACTGCGGAGGCTAAAGGAATAGATTATGCCTGCAAAGCAACAATAACTGCAGTAGACAAAATGAAGACAGGGTCAAAGAGCAACATATCAAAAAAGCAGGATTGCTTGAGTAAAACCGACTTTTTGAATAGCTATAGCAGAACAGAAAGAAGGAGAGGCAGCGGAGTTTGAGCACATTGATACAAGCTTATGGATGACTGAAGAAGCCACATTAAAGAACACAGGCCGGCCTTGAGGACCAAGCTCTGGGGATGTGCGGACTGAATAGCGGGGAGAGCAGAAGAAACACGGCACTATACAGAAGAAGAACTCAAAGGAAGAGAGGGTCTGGGAACTCACTTCTGAAGCTGTGGTAAGTTGTCGTCCGAGATAGTTTCCAGTGAGGGATTCCAAGAGCGTATTTCAGGCCGAACATTTGTCAGTCAGCTTTCTAGCTTTTCTTCCGGACTCCATCACGAATGTAAGCCTGGATTTCGCCATCTTTAAACTCCGCTTGCGGGGGGGGATTTACAATCTCCCGTGCTCTATTGCATTAGGGTCTATAGACCCTAGCTCTGCCGCTCAAGGGTGGACCTTCTCCACAAAAGTCGCCAAGGCCAAAGGCCAAAGCTTCAACGCTTTCCGGAGGAAGGCGGTCGGTTACCTTCCCCTTGTTTCATCTCACCATTTCTCGTTGTAAGTTCCACGTAGCTTAAGAAGGAACGCCTGCTTCTAGCAACTACTTCACCATCACAATTTCGGGGCTTCCATTGATTGATTTCCTCAGCTTCGATTGGCTCAGTTAGGCTTTTGCAAGGTTTCTTTGACCCTTTCTGACTATATTTCTCTTTTTGGCTCTTGCTGTCCTGGTGCTAATTTCATCTGAAGCTTCTATTTATTTGCAGTAGTTGCGCTTTTTGTTGTGGACAGCTTCACTTCTTTTTACAACACCATATTCGTTATTACGACGCGCTGGGCGTGTTTTTTAGGAGTTCTGCGTCGTTCTCTAGTTTTTAGATTCGGTCTTTATTTCCCGTCTTCCCCATCTTTTACCCTCCACCCTCTGTACACAATGGCCAAACAACCGGCTCCGTCGGCTCCGGCCCCTCAAACAAGTAATGATGCTGCGATGACGCCCGCTCGCTTCGAAAAAGAGCTGCGCGATCTGAAGCACAAGGCCGAGTCTCACTCGCCCTTGCAGGACTCTATTGCCTACACAGCGCCAATTCTCAGGTCCGCATTGTTGCTGCTTCTCCTTGGTCTTTCGTCTACCGTCTCACAGCTGGCTCTGTCACCCACGTTCGGCGGCATCCCTGCAGCTGTCCACCACTCCAAGCTAACTGCCACTGGCTGTTTTCTCGGCTGGGCAAGCAGCACGGCTCTGTCACGTCTCTTCGGCAAAGATCTTGCCAAGCTTCTCCCGGTAATTGCCATTTGGATTCCAGCACTGCAGTTTATCCTCGGTGGCGAGAGTGCTTCATTGGGAGCTGAGTGGGGCCCAACTATTGTGGAATCTGTGACGCTGCTCCCGTTGATCGTCATCTCAGTTGCAGAAGTAGCGCTGAGCCTAGAAGGCATGAGCATCCGCCTGCTCCCTGGCTGGATCGGGGACTCCCTCCCGGGCCTGCTCGGGCTCTTGTTCTTCAAGACGGTCGAATCTGTGTCTAGCATGAAAATCCCCATGTTTCTAGGCTCCTCGGCTTTGGCTTCACGGGTTGGTCTGCAATTGGCATTTGCTGCTGCCTACACTATTTACGCACCCTCGCAGTTCCTCCTGCTTGGCCTCCCTGCTGTGGCTCATGCTGCTCTGTTCAATACACACCTTCCTACGGCTGCTGCTACAGTCATGCTGCAGGCTTCTCTAGAAGAGGAGGCATGGAAGCTAGTTGCTCGCAAAGAATCTGTCACGGGATACGTCTCGGTTCTAGAGAGTATAGAGCGGGGCTTCCGTGTAATGCGCTGTGACCACAGTCTTTTGGGTGGTTTGTGGATTAAATTCACGAATGGAAAAGTAGCTGAGCCGGTGTACTCGGTCTTTGTTATGCTCGAGGCTGTCCGGTTGGTCTTAACCAAGAAGGCTATTGTGGACAGTACCGCCAATGCCTTGGTCATGTGAGTCAATCTGCCCTGTCAACATCTGTCGTCGGCTCTTTGAATGCTAATAATCATCTATAGCGGACTCGGTATTGGTACCACCCCCGGGGCTTTCATTGCCCATGGAATCAACACCACTATTGTTGAGATTGACCCTGCGGTGCATGAGTTTGCCGTTGACTACTTTGGTCTCAGTGCCAATCACATTCCCGTCATTCAAGATGCCGTCAGCTACACTTCGGCTCTGGCCAAGACCAGCCCTGAGAGCTTTGACTACATTGTCCATGACGTTTTTACTGGCGGTGCAGAGCCTGTGGCCCTGTTCACGCTCGAATTCCTGCAAGGCCTCAAGGACCTACTGAAGCCCGACGGTGTAATTGCCATTGTACGTCTTTCCCAACGGTAGCTATGGAATAAGTTACTAACAGATACACAGAACTATGCCGGTGACTTCCTCCTCCCACCAACCAAGGCTGTAGTCAACACCATACGCTCCATATTCCCCTCGTGTCGCATCTTCCGCGAAATAGAGCGCCAGAGTGACGAGCAGATCAAGGAGCAAAACCAGGACTTTGCCAATATGGTCATCTTCTGCCGCAAATCATCGGAGCCGATTGACTTCCGCCCCGCTACAGACGATGACTTCCTTGGCACCGGTACACGCAAGCTCACCTTGCAGCCTCGATATGAGGTCAAGGAGGAGGAATTCAAGGCAATTGGTGAGACAGGCCTTGTTACACGCAATGACACGAGTGAGCTGGAGATGCACAGAGACTCAAGTGCACTTGGACACTGGACGATTATGCGCACAGTTCTGCCCTCATTTGTGTGGGAACAGTGGTAGATAGGGGGTCTGTGTAGCTAAGTGTGTTGGTATCTATAAGAATGACGTGGAGAAGAGGGAGCCGGTCCTACTGCATTCGCACTGTGCATATCGCCAAAATATACACACGGCTACAGTGTCGTATACTACCCGAATACTGTGCGTTTTGGTCACTAACCCTAATGTTGACATTGTTTTATAACCCTACCGGTTCTTATTGCTGCCAGTATGATCGTCTTGGATAGTGATCAAAAACAAATTGAAACAAACTTGTTCTCCTGCCGACACAGGATTAATTACTTCTTTGGGGGGGCAATTTTGTTTTAGCGCCAAGTTTGATAGCCGCCAACCAGTCTCAGTTGTTGGCTGCGTAGTTGGGTACTATACAAATATGATATTGCTATAGGTAATGGCCTTGTCGGTACGATAGCAATGAGGTGGGCTTGGAAGCGCTTTGGCTTCAGCTTAGAAGAAAAACAAAAGAGGCTTAGCTGTACTTGAAGATTGTGTTTAAATTGGTCTTCTTAACACAGAGATGATATACGCGGCCCAAGCTTCAAGCTTAACGCCATGGCCCTAGGGCTGGGTTGGAGGAAAAGGAGCAAAGGGATAATAGAAGAGGCAGTATCTAGAGCACCAAGAAAGAGTGCATGCTCAAGAAGCTGCTAACGTATGTGTGCAACAAGCAGCGTTGCAGCAGCGTTTTATTTCTGGAAACCTCGCGATAGATCGGCCAACAGAAATATGCTAATGAAACAAAGCCAGCGCCACACACATACTTGGATTTCTCGAAAACGTGGCTGCATCAAACGCTCCTTCCCGTTTTGCATGCTTTTTTTGCCTGGAGGTGGCGTCATTGTTATTGTTATTGTATTATCTTACGTCTACCTACTGTTATTTCGCAGCAATACGACGGGGTAATCCTGGAGGTGGAGTCCTAAGATCCCAGAACTACTTAAACAACGTCCCCTGCAGAAATATGCAGAGGGCAAGATGAAGATTCTGGGTCAATATATATTCCGAGGTCATCTTGTTCCTAATATAGGAGGTGGAAACAATATAAAAGGAAACATGAGTTGTTGACCTAACAAGGCCAGGCTAGGCTAGGGCAGTGCAGTGCAGTGAGGTCTGATTAGAATGCTGACTCTAAGCAAGATTAGCTCGAAATTTGCCCTCATCTTCGTTGGGTACTAAGAGCTTGTTATTGCTCCTCCCATTGTAAACTGTAAACTATGAATTGGGTCGTGATTTTGCATTGGACGAGGGCTATTATTTCTTTTTTTTTTCTTTTTTTCCGTGAAAAGGTGGAAGAAGGAGGCTACCCGAAGATAGCGAATCCCAGCCCTCCCCCTGTCCTTCATCTGATTGAGCTCTGACATCTGTGGTTTCAGATGTGGGATCCTACCAAGTATTTGCCTTAGGTCGGGCCAAGGAGTGAGGAGAAAGAGAGGGAAAGAAGGGAACGGGGGGGCGGAATTGGGAGGAAGTTGCAACTGGGGAGACATGAGACGTGAGTTGTTGAGCGATGCTGTGATCAAATACAAGCCGTATAGGCTGACAATGGGTTGAGTAGCGATGGGAAACGGATAGGAGAAGTGCTCATACATGTCGTCTATCCATTTCTATCCTTATTCATAGGCGCGCGGAGACACGCAGCGAAGAAAGGGAGGGACAGAAGAGGTAGCAGTAGTAGCCGGCAATTTGCATATTGATCTCGGCCCGGAGGCTATCATTAGTTTTCTCGCAAAAACAGATTAGTCGAGAAGATAATGTGGTAGAGCAAAGGTCCCCTGCGGCGTCTGCAAGATTGGTGGGTAAAGGAAAAGGAAGGGAAGGAAAGAACGGGGGGGGGGGGGGGGGCACGCTCATCGGCTGATAGAGCCTAGGCTCTGGGCGAGCAATTACTATTGAAAATAATTCTCCGGCACCTTCCCATGCACGTTATTCATTGCCTTGTTTCGCACCCTTCGAATCTCTTAGTACCGCTTAGAACAACTCGTGCTGCCCCATTTTTCCAGGCTTCTTTGGTTTGTGACTGGTTGTCTGGCGAGGGGCTCTCCGAAACCTCATGGAGCCCTCCTTGTCTGCTCCTTCCAGATGAGTTTCTGAGGGCTAGTCCCACTTTTATGGACCGGCTGTTGGGAGTCTTGTACACCTTCGAACTTCCTCTCTCGATCATATTTTCTCTGCTTCATTTTTTCTTCGGTTTCGTCATTTTGGAGTTTCTTTTCCTTCTAGTTTTGCGTCGAGAACTACACAAAATTCTTTTTTTTTCTTACAATTTTCTCTTCTTTCTAATTTTCGGGTTCTTTTCTTCGTCGCTCTTTCCTCTTTTCTTTTCTTTGGCTCGCATTTACTGCCATATCACCATGCATCGTCTCTGGTAGCTTTCATGCGATTTTCTTTCGTCGTTTTTTATTCATGTTTTCGACATCAAATATATTATATGCGTCCATTTATTTCGATTCTTACGACTCATCACCCTTCCACAATTTCCTCTTTAATTTTTAGTGCCTCCTTCCATTGATTAGGTCCGACCCGTTGATCTGGCTTGATATCATCACCAACTCCAGCGTCAAGTCAAACACCACTTTTGATATTATATAACGGCAAATTTAAGCACAGGCGGAGGAATAACATCCCCATCCCCAAAATCGGCTATTCGCCAGCGTCGCCTTTGGGACATACTCCCACCACTACGGCACACACACACCACCCACTGTAAACCAAACTGCCCATTTTAATTTCTCTCAGGCGGCCCTCACAACTCTTTCGACATGGCCGACACAGGCCCTATTTCATCGGCCTTTTCTCTGTGCGTCCCCTTACCCTCTCCATACCCATCTACATGGCATACTAACTGTAATCCTCTAGTGGCATTCTGCTTCAGTCTGCTATCGGCCTAGCAGGCATTTACACAAAGAATCACTCCACTCGCATTTGGAACGATGGCCCGAGGCTGGCCCTCATGACCATGACAGTTGCTGGTGGTGCGTGGTCTCAAATGCAGTTCTTGGCATTGATGATACCGCCAACCATCTGCCAGCCCATCATCACATTTGGCAACATTTTCGATCAAATCACTCGAATAGCGGCCATTCAGTTCATGATCTGGACCGTGACAAATTTCCCTACTCCCATACTCCCCAAAAAGTCCATGTTGGGGTCTATAATGCGCCAGATGCTTATACTTATACGCGTCGTGCTGGGCTTTGTGTACTGTGGGTTCGTCAGACCCAACTTTGTACCCCAGTGTGCCGCAGTGTCTACCGTTCCTGGCCCTCTCCCAGAGGTCCTACTAGGAGTCGATGCGTTAGTCGTCTTATATGCCCTATTCAAGTTCATCATGTCAAGTGCTCGCAAAAATCCCGACAAGAAAAGTAACGAACGAAGGACCCGCAAGGGCTCCATTGCCTTTTCCGTTGGCTTCATTATTTGGACGGCTACCAGTGTGCCGATGATAATAGGAGCCCCAGGCACCATAATTCTTCTCCGCGCGGCTCTCCCCGCCACTGGCCTCACGGTTCTGTTGGCCATAGCCGACAGTTTCGGCCTGGCTTTGCTACCAAACTCCTTTATTAAGGGAAAGGAGTCCAAGTATCCCGAGGCCCCATCTCCGCGTGACTTTCCCTCGTCTGCAGGTGGACGTGATGTCGCTTCTCGGGGCAGCATAGGCTCTGCTGCCACTAGCAACTATCCTCCCTCACGCTATGAGGACCTCAAGGCTCGCCAGGCCAGTCTCCGCGGTGCCTCCTTTGAAATGAACAATCTCTCGTCTACTTCAAGTTCCGCCCAGTACCAGTACCGTATCGAGGGGGCATCTGGCAGCTACTACAGTGGTCAGACTGATACGTCAACATCCATGAGCATCCCTAAAAGAGCAGCTCTCTCCCGCAACCTTACCAAAGGAAAAATCGCCATCTCGCAGCCTGTCATGCAACTAAACGAGTTTGGCGAAAGCCCTCTCGACAAAATCGCTACAATGGACTTGAAGGCTGCTGCCCAGGCTGAGGCACTTCGCCGCCAACAGCGGCAACAGCGTAGTGCTGTTTCGGGGGCCAGTGCTAGCTCTAGTAGTGAGGGCGGCTTCCAGCGCTCGAGGCCTTCGATTGATGAGCGTGTCCGGGTTATGTCTGTTCTCAGAGAAGATTCTGAGCCAGCCCCGAGTCCCCGTCGTCTGGGCGATATTCAAAATGCCCGCAGTACCAGTTCGCAACTTTCGCCTGGCAGCAGCGAAGTAATGCGGCGTCGCTCCCCCCGTACCACTAGTGCTATGCAAGAGCAAATGAGCGCCCAAAAATATGTTGCGGTAGCAGCCCCTCCCCGCAGGCCCTCACGGTCAGACGATCCTGAGCCGTTGGCCACACCAGCACCTTCTCAAGTCCCTAACCACCCATCTAGAAGCTTCCAGAATCATGATGCTGATAACGGGACTCAAGAGGTGCAGCCGGTAGCAGTGCCCGTGAAAGATCCCACCGTGATGTTAGTTCAGAATTTCCAGTATGACAATCCAGCTGTCGTTGAAAACATCATGCTTGATGCATCAAACAAGCTTATGAAGCGACTGCCGCCAGTCAAGTCCCAAGAAAAAGAACCCTCGCCCGACGACGTGCTTTCTCCAGGACAAACCGACGACCAAGGTCAGGGTTCAGCCAATCAGGAAACGCCTATTGTCCATCGCCCTCGGCCAATTCCAAGAAATGGCAATGGGGATCGTCCCATATTCCCCGCCGAGCTTCCTATCAGCCACCTGCGCTTGCGCTCTCCTGATTCAAACAGAAAATCGCAACTTCTTGACCAAATCCCCGCAAGTCCTTCACAGCTTCCACCTCTACCAGAGATCCCTCCTGCTCTCGTCATCTCAAATCCCAAGCGAAGCGATCCCGGTGGTAAGGCTCGCCCCCTGCCTAACAACACGCGCAGTATGTCTTTCAAGGAGAAAATGGATTTTTTATACAGATCCGATAACAAGGCGGCTCGCAGCGCCAATGCAGCACCAAATATGCCGGCTCATTCAATGACGGCTGCCCCCATTTCTCCTACCGACTCTTTGATCTCAGCAAGCACAGCCGGTATGCTTTACCAGCTCAAAGACATCATCCCCCCTGTACCCACTAGAGAGCTTAACAACAGCATCTACAGTCGGTCCTCAGGCTCGCGTACTACTGTGGTGGATTCCAGACGCCGTTCATCTCCTGTTCTCCCAGCCTTGGACATTGTCCACCGCATGTCTGAATTTAATGACCTGCCTGATGATGCCAGTACTTTATATGGCGATTCGGCAGTTACCCCTCATCATTCTAACGATCTCCGCGACGATTGGTTTACTTCTGTATTCCCCGAAAACACTGCAAATAGCCCAACGCAACAGGAGGAGCAGGAACAACAAGTGCCTGAACTGGTAGAAGAGGAGATCCCTGTGATACTCGAGACGCGCTTCCACCAACAGCTTGGAAAAGAGTGCCCGACCTTTACCCACCGCAAGAGCAGCAGTCTTTCACGCAAAAAGATACCTCCTGCTCCAATCTTGGTCGGCACGGACGCCTTGAGACAAAACACTATTCTACGTGCGGCTCAGCCTTCACCTCTTGAATCGCCCGATCATGCCTTGAGAGAGATCCAGGCTCAACTACTCCGCATTGAGCAAGGGGGTGGCTCTGCTGTTGACTGCGACGACCGCCGCGCTTTGCTAGACAACTTAGAAAAAGAGATTGGAGCTCAGGAAAACCACTGGCTTCAGCTTCACAACAATGTGCGAGACTCCGGCTCGACGCTACGCACGTCTCCTTCCCTAAATCATGCCAGCATGCCCGAAATAGAAAAGAGCAAATCTCGCGTTATCTCGCCATTTGCGCCTAAGCTTAGCTCGCGGCTTTTGCGCCACCAGGAGGCTGTTCATCCTGAGCCACACATGGATGGCCGTGGGTTCATCAATATTTCCATGTCTCAACTGGGCAGTCCTACTCCCCCCGAAACTGACGATGAAGCCTCAGACTCCGAGACTCTAGTCATTCAAGCCCCCTCTATACGCCGCGATTCTCGCTTTTTGGCCATTCCTGGACCTGCTCGCTCGGTTGCCCCATCCCCTCGTCTCATGATGCAGGTTGTTTGCCGTCTATGGACTGCCTCTGCTGCCCGTCCTTTGTCTCCCGATGGCTGGAGTGGCCTGTGGCAGCCAGCCCCTGCCCCCGTTCAGCGTGACAGCATCTTCGAGAATCTTGCCGTTAATACAGTTCGCCCTAAACCTCTCCTGTCATCTGAATCCTCCTTTCCTCTTAGTAGCAAGCAGCTATGGTCGCCTGCTCCTCAGATCGCATATGCTCCATCATTACTTTGGGCCCCAAAAGTTGAAGAGCCTCCTGAGAACTTCTATCAACATCAAAAGAGAGAACGCCCACCTACTCTTCGCCCCCCACGCCGCAGTCGCCGCATCACTGTTCTCCCTGACATTCTAGAGGATCCCAAGCCTCTTCCTCATAAGCGTGATACTCTGGGTATCTTCCAATTCCCTTGGGGAGAGACCTCTGACTCAGCCAATGTCCAAATCACAGCCACCAATATGTTCATGACTATGCCGGGTGCCATGGGTGGCGCCGAAGACTATGGTGCATTTCTAGCAGGCGCTGTACCCAACATGGATAGCGGCAACGGCTATTTCAGCGGCTCGTACTTTGATGACTGTGAGAACGAGGAATCTGACGATGATACTGGCTCTGTTTATGATGATAGTGATGCTGAGTACGATGACGAGCAGGTTGGGGATGAGACTGCAACTACGGGCGAAAATTTTGATGAGTCTATGCTCCAGGAGATTGCCGCTATGCTGAAGTCTAACCAGAACCAGCTACCTCATCATAGCAGCCTGTTACCTTTGTCTTCTGACGAGCCTTTTTATTTCGGACAAAAACAGCACCAACAGCCACAGGCCAACAACGGTGACCTCTACATTGGTGATGGTGGTTTTGTATTTGAGAATCTCAGCTCAGACAGCTCTCGTTACGGCGACTCGGAGGACGAAAGGGAAGAAGTCTATATCGAGGGATATGCTCTAGAGGATATTACTGAGGAAGAGGAAGAGAGTGAAGCACACGAGGACAAAGAGGGCGAAGAAGAGGTACCTTGTATCTTTCAAGACAGAGACTCCTTTGCCATTGCTCTAGACCAGGCTAACTTTCCGGATGTGCCTAAGTCAGCTCTGATGCCCATGCCAGTTACATCTTCTTGGTCCAACTCCAAAACCCCCAGTATGCTATGGGGGGGGATGGCCCACGTTCAAAAAATCTCTTTTGGTCTTCCACAACCTGCTACTCTCTGGGACATGTATCTAGACGCTGCCTCTGAGCAGCTTGGTACTCCACCAAAGCCTCCACGTGTTATCCAAAACGGTAGACATGAGCTGCAAATCAATAGTGAGGAAATGTGGCGGCAGGCCCCGGTATTACCACAGCCAAGTGCTTTGCTATGGGCCCCTCCAAAGACTGCCCCTCCTCGCCATATGATGTGGTCGCCTCCTTCTATTGCGATACCCAAGTCATTTGGACTCGCCCAGCTCTCGGCTTCGTGGGACATGCACATTGCTCCCGTGGCAGAGACTCGTCCTAAGAGTCGTGCCACAGGCCCTAGATTGCTTGGCGATGAAATGAGCATCAAGTCTTCTTCTCTCTGGACGCCGAAAAAGGCTGCACCTCCTAGCCACATGCTTTGGTCTCTGCCTTCCGTCAAGCCCACCAAGGCACTTGGCCTCAAGCAACTTTCGGCTTCTTGGGATAGGAACATAGCTGCCGTAACGTCTATTCCTACTGCCGCTCGTGTCACAGTGTCTAGGCCTTTTGATGAAGATATAAGCCTAACGTCATCAACGCTGTGGGTTCCAACAAAACAGTCTGTTTCAAACAAGCCTGTTCCTATGTCAGGTTCCACATTAGGCCTCCCCCAACCCTCTATTTGGCCCAAGGATAAGACTTCTAATGAGAAACACAAGCCGAGGATTTCATCGACCGAAGCATTGCCTGCTATCGAGAGCTTATCCACATGGAGCACACCAAAACAACAACCAGCTGACTGGCAAACGGCCCTTGACGAAGCCATCTTCCTATCCCTGGCAAACCGGCATCTAATCAAGTGCGCTACACCAATCGACTGGGATAACGCGTTGTCTGATGCCTGCTCGGCTTCAGCTGCCACCACAGGCTTGTGGGCCTAGACTCCCAGTACCACCTTACCTCTGCCTCATCAGAGCCGGCATTCGCAGTTAAGCCCCTTACCAGCTCGCCCACCACCGTCCGCCGTTGCGCACCGCTCCCTGCTGATCTTTCTCTTGTACCCGATTCGGAGCTGAAAGGGCAGACGCTATGGCGTACAAAAAGTTCGACGAGGGAGCTAGTGAACTGGCTCGAGACCATGTCGAATTGAGCATGTAAACCAACAGCCATAGAAGCCCGGAGTTTCTAGCTATCCTGGTGTATATGCCGTGCATCATGGTTCTCAACTACGAAAAGTAAAAGAAAAAAAAGACAGCACCACACATTCTTTCTGCGTACTTGGTTTCACTTTTACGACCTTCTCTTTTGACCCTCCTTTTCCTGTATTTCCTTTTTTTTTCTTCATTTCCTTTGTACATATGGATATCCAATAGCGTTGTTTTCTTGAGGGAAGGATGGATGGTGGCGGATGGTGTTCAGAATATACTATACGTGACTATGGGTGTAAGTCGCGCCCAATTAAAAGAAGAAAATGGTATTTTTATTCAACGAGAACAAGTCGCCGAATCATGGCGTTATGTTATGTAATCTGAGTTTTCCCAACAGGAAACAAAAAAGTTGTGTCAAGCCCTAACAAAAAGCCACGCGGTAAGAATAAACGAAAAGCAAAACCAAGAAAAGAAAAGAGAAAGCAAATAAAAAGTAGCAGTAGCCAAGATAAATGATGAAACAGTAAGAAAAAAAAAAAGGGTACAAGTCGAGCCAAGCCGAGTCCAGATAACGACAACAAGAAAAAGAAAAAGACAGCTTGAACACGCAGACAGAAAGAAACAAGCAAACAAACAGTAGGATCAGCAAGAGCCGTCCTGACAATACAAGATAAAATGGGAATCCAAGAAAAGGCTTTTTTTTTTTGCATAAACAGGCAAAAAGACGTGAGCCAGAACAGAAGACTCAGACAGACGGCCGACGAATTGGAAATCAAGAAATTGCAAGAAAAAAAGTAACGTGAATGGCTTGTGGAAGGAAGACTAGTCTATATGGCAGAACAAAGCAGGAAAGAAAGAAAAAAACGGAACAGACGGAAACAAGACATACAGCACGGAGTGGATGGGTAAGAGATGGGGCGGGGGAGGGCAAACAAGACGAGATACGAGGTAGTATGTCGGAAAGAGAACGGGAACGGAACGGAAAGGAAGTGCCAAATAAACCACATCACAGCATCAAACCTCACACATGCAACCAAGTCGCTACTCCAGCGTCACCAGCTGCATTCGCTGCCCTAGATCCTGGGCTTCAGATAGCGCCGTTGCAGGCTCCTCTACCACTACCGAGGACGAAATGCTCAGCGTCGATGGTGCACGGGGCCGAGTAGACAGGCGACTCGGGCTGGTCGCCGGATTATTGAAGACCTGAGTGAAAGCGGGGCTTGCACGATTGACAGCTGACTTACGCACAGGGCTTTGGGAAATCGGATCATGCTGATGGAGCACGCAAGCAAGACGGCCACGCAGATCGCTCGCTTGTTTAACCAGCGTCTTAAGGCTAGTGGTATCGAAATGGAACTTGCCGTCGTTACCACGGCCACTGTCCGAAGTAGAGCTGTGATGTACAGCAGCAGCAACAGAACGAACAGCACCGTTTATGTGTTTTTGTGGGGTACGAGTGTGAGAGTTTGGTGTCTGTGGGAACTCAGAGATGACAGTTTCATCGCCACATAATGGCCATTGAGACGATACAGAAACAACACGGGGTGGCGAGGAAGATATGCTAGAGCCCCGACCGCCAAAAATGTCGTCGTCAGGCATCAGTACCGACCGACGGCGGGCAAACATAGGGTTCGTCGAGACATTATCGCTAGAAATATTGTGATCGGGGTTCTCAAGATCATCTAGACGCGAAGCATCTCCTTCGTCAAAACTATCATCTAGCACCTGATCACTGAGGTCTGAGGGAAAGTCGATAGGCGAAGCCGGTGCTTCCAAGCCACTCTCCAATTCCTCGTCATCAGGAGAAGCCAAGGCAATAATACCCTCAGCCTCTTCCCACAGTTGCTGGTGAGAACCGGATGTCAGGTTAAGCTCTCTTCCATGTCGGCATAATCTCTTTAGGTCGTTGACAAGTAGCGAAAGTTCACGTATGTGGCCTGTGTGAGCACGTAGACTAGGTTGACTGGCTTGAATCGACGCTGGGACGAGCATCAGGAAGCTGCTGCGTAATTCAGAGTCTGCGGTGTTGGCATCAATAGCCGTAGGCTCATCTCCAAACTCAAAATCCTCGCCCCAGTCTTCACTAGCTGTCTTGCTACCCATGCCCCACGTACCAAACTTGGGGTTGGCATTCGCAACGGCGTTTTCGCTCGGGTCATTGACGACTGGTACACTTTGGCTGCGTATATGTGCCGGCAGAGGTGATCTTCTACTAGAAGTCCGGCCTCCTCGGGTGTCAGTATCATGCTTACCATGAACAGTACGGGGCCGAGATTCATCGAGTTCCCCCTCAACGTGTATCGACGACTCAGTCCAATCAAAAAGGTTGCTCAAAGGCCGCTCCGATATCCGGTCGAACTGGTTCTCTCTGACGCTTTCATCTACTGCGTCATTTCTGCTAATGCCCTTGAGGGCTTGTCTCATGTTAGGAGAAAGGCTGTTCATGTTCATAGAGCCCTGAACGGATGGAGGAGACAGGCCGTGAGCCAGAGAGTGGTCGAAGTCGCCCCAATCATCATCTACGTCGTCCGTCATAGAAAGCCGTGGGTTGTATTCGTCCATAACTAACTCCAGTCGAGGCTGTAAACCAATCGGTGTGGGCAGGTTATCTTCATTATTATCTCGTAAAAAGCTTGGCGCATCCCAAGCAGGATCAGGCAGGATAGACGGCCGCTTATGTCTAAACGCACCAGCTGTTGTGCCAGGTGGTGAATCGTTGAAAACAGACTCCAAGGGAGTCTCGACGGTACGATTGAGCATAGAACTGTGAGTGCGAATGGAATCAAATACAACGTCGCGTTCGCTACGGAAATCAGTATCATCATCTCGCGATGCAGCATCGCCGCCATCGATATCCGAGCTGGCGATAGTTGATGATCGCTCGCGTCGAAAGTAGCCACCATGCGACTGGTCACTGGAAGCCCGGGAGCTGCTAGATATGCTTATTTGCGCTCGGCTTGGATGGACAGCTGATGCTTGTGGTGTCATAGACTCAGCCTGTGGATGCTCAAGAGGTGAAACGGATATCGATGCTGGTGTGGCAGCACGGGAGATAGGCATTTTTCGTTGCCGCCCTGAAATTTGAGTGTCATGCGAAAAGGTGGAACTAGTAGTCGTACCGTTTTTCTTGTTTTCCAAATCCTCCTGACATTGGTCTTCATAAGCCGTTGCCATGTTGTACTCGCATGGTGTATCTTGGTTGCCAGGCTCCATCATAGTGTTTTCACACAAAATAGAAGCCTCAATAGTATCCAATGGAGTAGCAGCTGCCGCATAATGCGAGCTTCTCTTGCTGAAAAAAGCTTGAGAGTTCAGCCCATCGTCATCATTGCAAGTCTCCGTAGTAACCTCGTTGTTGCGCTTAAAACGACGTAGGCTACCAGTTTTTGAAATCCAGCTTCCAGGAGAGGACAGGGTCATTGAGAGTGATCTCCTTCGCACTTTGGCGCTAGAGCTTGGTCGCGGAGGGGTCTGAAGTTGTTCCGCCTCTGCTTGTGCTTCCTCATCTCTTGGATCCTCAGGTCTTCGTTCGTCAAAGGACTGGACGTGGGGAATTCCAGTCTGAGGAAAGGAAAACGGCGTGGTTTCATCGGGCCGGCAATCAAGCTGATCAGATTTCAGCAAACAAGCCGGTGAATTAGCCGCACTCTCGCCAACATACATTCTACGCGTCACTGCAGCTAGACGACGCCCAGACATGTGTTTACTCTCAGCAAATCGGTTAGAACCGCTTCGGAGATTCACCATGACTGTATGGGCGTGGAAGAAGGAGGACCACCGCGCGTTCGCCCGAGGGCGTATTCTGGAAAACGGAGGCGCAGTGTGAGTGTCGTGTTGCACGTGCTGCCGGTCCAGTACGAAAGTGGGGGTATCGGCAACAATCGGGCTTGTAATGCTTTCGAGTGTCGCAGACCGCTGGTGACTAGTAGCAGGACGACGGAACCCAGAGAGCTGAGACAGGGCACGACGACGCCCAGTTCGCTCTTCGAAGTTTTTGTGGGCCGACGGGGGCCTTTTCACTAGCTTATCTTTTGATAGAGGGGATCCGGTAGGTGACACAGAGTCCGACCCAGGCCGGTGGGTTGAACGTTGCGAAGGACTGGGTGTCGAGCTATGAACAGAACGGGCCGAGTAGCCTGTGTCAAATACTGGACTTGACCGAGCGCTGCCGTGCTGCGAAACGGGCCGGCGAGACAGCCTACGGATCCAAGAGCCGTGTGAAGAGACTGAAGTAGAGCAGTCTTCGTCAATTACAGGTGTTTGAGATCTCGAGTGGGGCAGTGAGGGCTCCTGGTCCTGCGGAACTGGCTGATGCTGCTGCAGCGTTCTGCGAAACGACAGTTGCTTGCTAAGCGTATAGCGACGAGAACTTGGTCTGCTGGTCTTCAAATTGGACGCCGAAATCGTAGCAGAGGATATGGTGGAGGACTGGTGTTGGATTGGGCGATAAGAAGAGTCCTTTAAGCTCTGAGAGGAAGCACGATGGTGATAGTGCGAGTTAGCGGATGTCGGGGGCTTTGTTTGAAGCTGGTATTGTGGCTGCACCGAAGCCTGAGGTGTGGGATACGATTGAGATTCGCTTTCTTCAGACACGAGCAGGCGAGAAAATCGGGAGAATGCCGGCTCGCAGTCTTGGGAAAAAGGCCTTGTTAAACGAGAAACACCGGCTGTAGATCGAGGTCGAGCTGCGACAGAGGCAGGTCTTGAGATGTACGAAGTGTGGACGCGGTCCTGGTCTGGGAGGGCTTGGCCAAAGACCAATCCTGAGCTAGCAGCCGCTACAGCACAACTAGTGCCAACGAGCTACAGGAGAAGGGTATGTCAGCAAAACTATGTTTAAAAGAGCGAGTAAACGAACGTCAAAAATTATAACGAGAAGCAGCGACGATTAACAGGCTCAAAATCTTGCAAGACCGGATTCGAAGCGACTTGGTTATAAAGTGGCGTCGAGAACTAAGAAACTTGGCGAAAGGATATTTTCACGTGTGCCCGCTTGTGGGACGGGACTGTGCTTTTTTTTTCTTTGCGCTTCTTGTGTTGTGCATAAACAAAGTTGCAAATGTCTCGAGTTTGAAATAAAGACAGCCGTTCCTATGTTTTTGCTCGTTGCCGAACCCTTGTCGGCCTACTTTTTTTTCCTCTGCAGTCGTCACGTCACAGTTGAAGCGTATTTTCTCGCAAGGAATAAGCAAAGATAGTACAGCACGCCAGTGAAATTGGCGCCTTTTTGAACGAACTAAAGGGAGGGGCAGACAGGGTAGTAGAGCCCAAGACACTTGATATCCCAACAGGAACCTACCTAGGCCTGTGTGTGAAAAGTAGACATTGGGGAGAGGGTTTTGTTTTGGAGACTCACACTTGGAATGGCTTGCATTGTGGTGGCTTGTTGTGACTTGCTCCTCCGGCTGGCCTACGGATTCGGTGTAGTTGTGTTGTTTTTGCTGTGACAAAATTATCGAATCCGACACCACTGTTTATGAAGCAAGCTGTGCCAGCAACAGCTGCAGAGATCACAGCCTGTCTCTATCTCTAACCTGTGAGCAAAAGCAGGATAACCAAAGACTAATATATCTATTTTTTAGGGCGGATAGCGTGAGCACGCAGGGCGGATTATCGTAGTTGACAGTGACAGAACGTCAAAGCAAGAGAAAAAAAAAAAATAAAAGATTCGATGTTGGGCTGTGGATCTTTCGTTATCGCATTGGATGGCGTGAACAGGGTTTTTCTGGGTTGCTTTGGTTTGGTTGCTGTTTACTTTCGGCGGTTGTTGTTTTGCCTGGATAAATCAATGTTTTTTCTCCTCGTGCGTCAAGTTGAACTGAAACTCTCCAAACCAACCACAAAATAGAGTCAGAAAAGCCAGAGACAGAGACACCTTAGAATTGGAGTTCAAACCTGTCTCTAGAATCAACCCTAATTATTGGTTCTGGCAAATTCCTGGCGGCTTCGTTGATATGGCGATGAAAAATATGAGGATTTGATGATGCTTGTCTTGGAGAAAAATGAAAACAACGCAAAATAAGAAAAAAAAATTACCAAGAAAAAAAGATGAAGCTGCAAAAAGAAAAGAGAAGAAAATTATCGTGAGAAAAGATTTCACTTTCAGAAGAGGGGTAGCAAGCGGAAGTAGAAATAGGAAAGAGCAAAAAATGGCTTCAAAGTGAAGAAGAACTGGGCAAGAAAAGGAAAGAAGTCTAGATCTAGATAGTTGCCGTTATTCGTGAGCAATGAAAGAACAAGCCGCCAGCTAGAGTGAGGGCATCATCAATAGGGCAAGATCGAAAAGGAATAGCAGGAATGAGCCAAACTAAGCAGGCACTGATTGACTGGACTGGCTTGTATTAAGCCGTGCGGTGCGGTGCCAGTTGCAGGTGCGTGCAATTGCTGCTGAAAAGGAAAGACCACTTCAGGCAAATGGGCAGCTGCTCACCGTTCGTGGAAAGCTGAGTCAGCACGACAAACTCGGCTGCGAATACAAAATGCCTTGTATTCTTTCGCCTGTTGTGATGGATGGTCTGACGGAGACGGGAAAAGATCGTTGCAATCGTAGCTTCGTCCAATGTTGGTTGCGTATCGCTGGTCCTTCTTCTCCTTCGCTTCGTCTTTTTCCGCCTCTCTCCCTTGCTGAAGTAAGAAGTCAGAGGTTAAGAAACAAGTCTGTTGTGTTGCTAAGAGGCCCCCGCGCAATGAAAACAGGACAACGCAAACGACTTGAAGAAGGCAACACAGAGAGGCCAAGCAACAAAGAGAGGAAGAAGAAGAAGAGACGTACGGGTTTGTCGACAAGACAGCGCAGCCCGGCAACATATACCAACTCTGCTTCCTCCTTGTCCAGGTTCAACATGCAGGCATACATGAATCCATGCATATGCATTGTGTGCAGAGAGATCAACAGGCAAGCAAACAAAAGTAAGCCCAGGGACACAAGACAAAAAGCACTGTTCTTGCTTGTTATTGTGGTACCCGACTTGGCCTTGTATGTTCCTTATGCCCCCTCTTACATTCAGTCTATGCTAGCCCTACCCTTCCCACGCTTTTCTCCATAACTCCTGCACCCATCACCACTTCTGTGCTGTAGCAGTCATGTCCACTTTCGCTTTCGCTTTTGGTTGATAGCACAACAACACTCGTCTTTCCCTTTCTCTCCCTACCACCCCCATGGCCCGGTCAGCAAGCCCCCCCTCTTCAAAATTCAAAAGGGAAAAAAGCCTAAGCCCTCTGGGCCCCCAGACGAGATTGCCCCTTACGGTATGCAACACGGTGCCAAACACGATACACCCAAAGAGGAGAATGAAGCGAGTGACTGAGAAAGGGATCTGTAAGAAGCAAGGCATATGGGACGGTTGGTCTTGTCTCTACAGGACAAGGGAAAAGGCAAAAAGAAAGAAAAATGGCAACAAAAAAAGGAAGCAAATAAAAGATACACGCAAGGTACCCGCACCGGTAATTATGGTGCAAGGTTTTGTAAGCTTTACAGGTTGCATTTGCTGGAAATATATGCAAAATAATGGTACATAGTAGAAATGACGGTCAAAAAAACACGAGAAACGAACTCGGGCTCGGAAGCTGTCCAGTCTCTTAAAACGATGAGTAGGGCCAAAGCAGAAGCCTGACTAACGCACCAACTTAGTGTAGGCATTAATCACTGATTTTTAAGGCTGAACGTCCCCCAGCATAGCAGTAAATGAGGTTTCATCAGCCAATAGTCTTTACTCCACAGGGCCTCATACAGCCAGAACCGAGGCAGTGGAAGCTGGCTTCGAGTTTATATTATGAGACCAAGCCATACCATACATCGAGCAGCCCACTACTATGCAGACATGGCCCGTGCAAAAAAGGCAAAAAGAAAAAAAGAAAAAAAGACCCCCGCCTGACTCCCTCCTTACTCTATCGCCATATCCCTTGGACACCGTCGCGCTTGTGCGTTGTGTTTGTGTTGGTGTTTGTACCGTACCCTATGCTTGTGTCTGTACCTGTACCTATACCTGTACCTGTACCTGTATCTGTACCCGTACACTTTCCATTCTTGTACCTTTGTGTGTCGCAATAATTTGTGCTCTGCTTACCTGCTTCCTATCCTGGAGTCAGCCCTTGTGATTGGCCAATTCGTGTTGTTCTATTTATTCTTCCTCGTTCCATTGTTCCTTATCCACGGTCCACTTTTCCTATTCTTTCCCCTCAACCCTCTGGAAACGGTACCTGCATAACCGCCCCGACTTTGCTATTGCTTAAACGGTGCAGATCAATTTGATTGGCTCGATGTGCAAATGGTGCAACAGACACATTACTTGCGCTGATACTTGTTCTTTTTTTCTTCGTTTTCAGCAACTCATCCACGCTTTTCTCTACCAAGCTAAGCTTGACCGCCACAAACTGAAAGTCCTCCTGTCGACACAGAACAATTCATAGTCGCCGCGCAACAACGGCAGACAAGAACAAGTCTAGAAGCACCTCTAGAACATTCGCTTTTCGGATCCTACAAGCTGAAAACAAAATGTGCAACAAAAAAAATCGAGTACCCCGACCTCAGTCTTCTCCTCTCCTTCTCATATTAAACCACACCTCCCAGCCCAACCCTTTCGTCCTGTTTCTCTTCTTCTCCTGACTTTTCTTCAGGGACCCCTGGCTTCTCACTAGCTACTGATATACCACTCCGGCCCTGCAAGTCTGCTGTAAGCCCTTGGCCCTTGTCACACCTTTGTAAAACCCTTGGATTCGCCTTGTCGTTGCTCTTGTAGTTCTTCATGCCTCCATGTTTTCATGTCGTGTACGCCGACAGCCCATAAAGACAAGACAAGGCACTGGGCCAGCGCGATCTTCCTACTCAATATAATCCATGATAATCATTTTGTAGATTTTATCGTTGCTCCTCTGCACCGTTTCCATCATATCCTCCATCCCCTCTCTCCTAAACCTTCGCATACATTCGCCTGTGTAACTGACTACCCCCTCAAGACAGAGGACTCGTCTCTTGTTGCCAAACCAATAGAAAAGAGGCAGGGAGGGCGGCTAGGCTATCAAAAGCGGAAACTTATGACTTCGGATTCATTTGCTCATCTCTCCTGCCCGGGCTATTGCTCTTGCATCTTTGCGAGCTGCCATAGTAACAACCGGTCAACGCCTCGGTGCTGGACTTCCTGTGCTGGGGAGGGAGACGAGGGAAGATGCGAATCCGATATTTCAAGATTGGATGGCTTTGGCTTTGACTTTTTTCCGTCTTATGTGCAAGCATTTTCCAAGTTGTCGGGTTTCTTTGTTTAGTCGGAGACTTGCTGTAGGCCCTTTGTTTGCTCTCCTTGATTGTTCTGTTTAATTGTGTATGGCTGCATATCAGTGTACTCCGCCACACTGTGTTCATTATACTGGCCAAACGTGAATGTTATCATGTGTGTACAGTGCTGCTAGCACTGTTTCCTGATATATCACATCTGTGCGCAATGGATCTACGCCTCAACGGACCTTCATCTTGTTGTCTTGTCTGCTTGTCGCCCCTGTGTTCGTCGTTGAGTGTAGGGTACTGCCTAGCAATAAACATCCAACGGCCTCTAGAGCGGGTAGACACATATACATTCATCTGCGCCGTTTATTATATTATATGCACTACTTTGTGTACGTGATATAGCATATTACCTCTCCCATGAGCACTTGGCCAGCATGCTCAGCACCTAGTTCCTTCTCCGTTATTGCATAATTTAGTTTATAGTTGACCGTTGGCGCAAACTCCGGGCCTTGTCTTGCATCTCTCCTACATGGCATGCATTTCACGGCTAGGACTAGCTTAAGCCCGAGCTATCACTGCTATTTTCGCGCCACTTGGTTCATGTCAACATGCAGTCCGCCTTGCGTGGGATTGCTTCACATTCTATCATAGTGCCTGTTGCCATGTGAAAATTAGCCGTGAAACCCAAATAAAGGAAAGTTGCTTAGAGGCGCCGTTTGTACAGTGATACAGATATATGCCATGCACCCTGGCGTTCTTAGCATATTGTGCGCGCTATACGTTGCATACCGGGAACCTCCCATGCCCCCTCCGCGACTGAATTCAATACAGTCTGCTTGGGGTTAAAATGCATTGATATTCATACACAGTGCCTCTCCAGCCTCATCTCATCTCATCTTCATTTCTCATCATCCCATCTCCACGCCTCTGCATACTCTTAAGGCCTTGGGCTTGTTCTTCCTCCTGTCTTCCTTGAGCCAGCCCTCAAGAGCCAAAGCCCAAGGTCGAAGTCCAGCTACGTATCAGCCAGCCGTCAAAGCCAAAGGGCTCGGTCCAAAAGGACGCTCGTATGATTGGAACCATAGCCGCCAGCTCCCCACTTAGTATTAGCCACCAAACTTCGGGACTGTTTGAGCCACCCAACTCCTCCGCCAAATATTCTGGAAGTTTGCCAAGGTCCATGAGCAATCAAGGGATGAGCAGCAGATGTCATCTGCGTTGCCAGAGTGATCTTGATCTATCACAGGGGGGGGGGCAGCACGGCCAGAGACAGGCCTGGCTTGGTATTTTAATATTTGTTTGGCGAATAGCATGCTAACAAGCATTTAGTCAGCTAGTCCAGCCGAAAGTAAAAATAAAAAACAATAACAACAAAAACAAAAACAACCCAGACCTGGTGCTAGTACAGCCCTTATAGGATAACTCATAACCCTTGTGCGAGAGTAAACGATAAGAGCCAGAGCCATAGCAAAGCTTCAGCGAGAACTCACACGCTGATGACCATTCTTATGCTTGCTCAGTCGGTTGATATCCCAAATACCCGAGTCCCAAAAGAGAATTTCAGCTTGTCCCAAGTCCCTAATCTCACATATACCAAATGAGAGTTAAATCCAACCCCTGGCCTGTCTTGAGTACGCTCTTCTGGCGGTGAAAGGCCGGTATTTTTTGGCGAGTTTTCGCTGTTAATTAAAGGACGTTTCCTGTGGGGTTTTATTGGAGCTAACCCTTATTTAACTTGGTTTTGCAGCTGGACTGGTGTACATTCTATGGTATTAATCAAAGAGGGACAACCAATACTTTCAGTCGTATCAGGCAGGGCATGTGACCTGGTATAGTCTGGGCTCCAGGGGGACTGTCTTGCTAATGTTTTCAGTTGATGCATGTATGACCTTTCAGGCCACATCCTTCTCTGGGACAGACGTACTGTGTAGTTTGTAGTAGTTCCTAGTCACCTCTCTGTCCAATCTGGCGTTCAATAATTTGGTCACCCGTAGCCACCGCTCTCTGCACTAGAGCACATAAATAAAATGCTGAGCGTTTCCATATATAATGTCGGCAAAGGTATAGTGTGCAATGGCAAAGGCCAAGTGGTAGTCTGTGGGGCTCGACAGTACTTGGGTGTGGAAGTTACATAGTAAGCAGGACAGATACTACAGTAATTATTCGTGCTGTAAAGATAAAGGTCACGTGCGATGTTCGCGCTTCCAATCATCTTGGCAATAACAGCAACCCCAATCCGACTTGTTCTAGCAAATAAAACCCATCCAAATCCCTCCATCCCTCTAGACTACAGTACCGCTGAGTAGATGGTACCTAATTATGGGCTATCAAAGCTCTCTCACACCAACCCAAGCTTACCTACCTAAGGCCTTATTCCACCTCCTCGCTGATCACGATTACTATATGGCAAAAGGGCATAGAATCTCCCCCATAATCTTCTACCTTGTCCTAATAGGGAGACTTGTCTGACAGGACGTACGGCTTACTCGGTGTTTGTGATGATAGTGAACACTACTTGGTGCTGCAACTTGGCGACCCTTGCTCTGGCTTGGCTGTAGAAACCTATCAACGTGGTGTGATTGGAAAGGGACGACGACTTTTAGGATTGTCAAGAGCTAGCTTCAAACTTTCTGCTTGTAGGCGGCATATTGGTAATGGTGATGTTGAAGGATATTGCAGAACTGGGGTTCCTTCATATTCTTGACGCTGGTAATGTGGAAGGGAAGGGATATTGAGCGCAGTTCTCATCGAGTCAGTCACTATAGCGGGCTTTCTTGGAAGCCTGATAAAAATTGAGTGCTAAGTCAGGGACAGGTTTTCGTCAGAGTCAACAAAGCTTGAAGAAAGCTTTTCTCCAGCAATGGTGGTATTCACCCGGTTTCATACACATCTGACTCTACCACTAATTTCTGATGGTGTGTGCCTACGAGTAGAGATGAAGCCGTCGACGGAGATGGAATTACCACAGGTTTTATAGACTGCCATCCCGAGGATACAGTCAAGCCTTCAGAGAATGATACAAACTTTACTCCTTGACTAAAGAGCTTTATGCACAGTTTTATGTGATACTTTTTACCCATGGTGGCTTAAAAATGACTATAGTTGGATGTGTTTGGTGATAGGACCAGAGCACACAAGATCACCAAGTGTTTTGAGTTCCATACTGTCCATGCTGTGCTTGGGGTCCACTGGTAGTTACGAACCAGTCAGTAGACATGATATCTGAACGGATTACACCCGACCGCTCCTCAAGACCCAAAATAGGTGGCTGGAATCTAGGTATCTAGGTTCGACCCGCAAACAATGTGACTTGAAAAGGTGTGGTCTGGAAAAGGGGTTATCTGGCTTCCTACCTTTCTGCTCTCAGCTTCACTTTTCAGGTCTCCTCTTTCTCTCATTGTTACCAAGTTCTATTCCAGATCTATATTCCTCCAAATTAAACCTGTAGGTAGCCTCTTTCCGCGTCCCAGTGTTTCATGAAATCCGCATATATGCACCTCATAATTCCTACCTGAAGCTGTCGTTATGATACTGTAGCAGCAGCAATCTGGTTACGTTAGGGCTTGAGACCATATTCCTAATTGTCTAGTCCTCGCGCACGTATTTTTTTTTTGTTATTCTCCTTCTTCCACACCATCGTTCTCAAATATGGACAAGCAGATACGGGTGGATTGTTCAACGTACATGGTCTGATTTATTTTTATATTTACCGTTGGTATTTCCCGTGCCTTGTTTTTCGAATAATAATATTAATGCCGACATATAGCTCATTGTACATAATTATGCCTTGGTCTTTATGTATCAAGGCTACATTCACGAAGCCTAATTTGAGATTACATAATGTCTCCTTGCAGATTCATTGTTTGTATGATACGAGACAACTAACATACTTGATTTAAGTTCTATAACAATGCCGCTAGCTGACTATGTACTCCTTTTCTTTCTTGCGTTGTTGCTGTCTTATTTTTGCTGTTATTTATTAACGGCCTTAAGGTCCTGTGGGCTAGAGTCTCGTAAATTGCTTCTTGAGATGATCCAAATTTCATGTCCTGCATGTTTGCCCTGTGTATTCGTGTATGCTGTTGGTAAGTAGAGCTCCCTGTTTGTTCCAACGACGCCTGTCAGATTAAGACTCGCCCCTGGCTAGAGCTTTTGCTGCAAGCAAGACTAAAGCTAGTTTGTTTACACTAGTGTCAAGCCATGTCTCAGATATAATGCGCAGACCCTGAGTTCCCCGAGCTGACCCTTACTGCGATCGCCGTTGGCCGGCTGACAGCTCATGTCCGGATTGACGTTTAGCAACATAGCAGAATAATAGCAAATAGTGATTTTTGATGTTGTTACAGTGGCTGCGCTCATTGAAATTGGCCGCCAATTCTGGGACACGTGTCAGAGGCCGCACCGCATTATAGGGCCAGGGATAAACAAAACGGGCTATGCTGGCTGGTTGATTTATGCCATCCAAGCCAATATCGTGTGTAACCGAATCCTTTAAGAATTAGTGGATACGCGGGGGACTAGTTGTACAAGAAAGCTTCACTCTGTAAGGGTTGGTTAGGGCTCACATAATGTGTCCCCTCATGTGACCCCACTGCAAGATTCTTTTGTCTAGCTTCATCATATCGACATCATCAAGTCCCCACTACGGCATTGCAGAGACACAACAAAAGCAGTGCGCATCTTGGGCTATAAACCATCAATTCAGAAAAAAAACTAAAAGCGTTGTGACTCGAGGCGTAAAATCTCAAACTGTAAGCAACACGAAATAAACATTGAGCAAGGCTAGATGAATCTGACTCGCATCATAGAACCCCCCCCTCCCCCCTCCAAAAAAAAGGACGAACATTTTGATCACTCAACTTTTCCAAACACATCACTAAACGCCACTCCCTATACTCTCTTAAAATGGACGCCGAAATCAGGAGTATCATCCCTAACATCGACCCAATCCTCTCCGAGTACTCGACCGGCTACCTCACCCATGCTTCCACGTCTACTGTCGACGAGGAAAGCAATGCGGCCGCTCCTATTGTTGAAGCCGCTGAAACAATCACCGAGCTGCTTCTTTCGGCCTCTGGGACGCCTAGCAAAGACCAAGAAGAGAAGATTCGCGCTTTAGTAAGCAAATGGGCGACAAAGTACAGCGAAATCTACGGATCCGAGGACCACGGCTCCTCGGCTGCCGTTAGGCGTTTGGACCAGGCTTTCCAAGTTAGTGCGCAGCGCAATATGTCGTCTACCCTGGCTGTTTCAACTGGTGCGGTGGATCTGGAGTCCGCCAACACTCGCAAGGTCGAGTCCAAGGTCGACAAGAAGAAGCTGGAGAAGGCCGAGCGCAAGATTGCCGCCAAGCAACAGAAGAAGGAGTTTAAGACGGTTGAGTACGAGGCTTCCCGATTGCTTAACCAGACCGAGTCGGCCCAGTCGTACGAGGAGTTCTACATGGCTGTCAACCCGCTGCAGCTTGGTGGCTCGGGCGGCAACAAGACCAAAGACATCAAGATTGATAGTATTGATGTGTCTATTGGTGGCCAGCGTATCCTGACTGATACTAACTTCACTCTGGCATACGGCCACCGCTACGGTCTGGTTGGTAACAACGGTGTGGGTAAATCCACTCTGCTTCGGGCTCTGTCTCGTCGTGAGCTGCCCATTCCTACACACATTTCGATTCTTCACGTTGAGCAGGAGCTCACTGGAGACGACACGCCAGCTATTCAGGCTGTGTTGGATGCCGATGTGTGGCGCAAAATGCTGCTCCTGGAACAGAGTGTAAGTCATCTCAGACCTGGATTCTTCAGAGCTTGGTTTCCCTTTTATCCCATCGTTTACTTTTTGTCTTTATCATGGCCAATATACTATAATACTAACCCAAAACTTCCTTCTTTTTTTTTTACCCACACAGGAACTTACTGAAAAATTGGCAGACCTCGAGTCCAAACGTGCCAACATGGCTGATACCTCTGCTGATGCCGCCAAGCTTGACCGCGAGCGTGAGGTCCTCGATACTCGTCTAGGAGACGTACAGGGCAAGCTTGCCGAGATGGAGTCAGACAAGGCTGAGTCCCGGGCTGCCAGCATCTTAGCCGGTCTTGGTTTCTCTGCCGAGAGGCAACAATTTGCTACAAAGACGTTTTCCGGTGGTTGGCGTATGCGTCTAGCTCTTGCGCGAGCCCTTTTCTGCGAGCCTGACCTGCTGCTTCTTGACGAGCCGTCCAACATGTTGGATGTGCCATCAATCACCTTCCTGTCAAACTACCTCCAAAACTACCCTAGCACACTGCTTGTGGTCTCTCACGACAGGGCCTTCCTCAACGAGGTGGCCACAGACATTATCCACCAACACTCAGAAAGGCTTGACTACTACCGATCGGCTAATTTCGAGAGCTTCTATGCCACGCGGGAAGAACGCAAGAAGCAGGCCAAGAAAGAATATGAGAAGCAGATGGGCGAGCGGGCGCATCTTCAGGCATTCATTGACAAGTTCCGGTACAATGCAGCCAAGTCATCGGAGGCACAATCGCGTATCAAGAAGCTTGAGAGAATGCCAGTGCTAGAGGCTCCTGAGGCCGAGTACAGCGTCAAGTTCAAGTTCCCCGAGGTAGAGAAGATGACGCCTCCGATCATCCAAATGACGGATGTTACATTTGGCTACACGCCCGAAAAGCCGTTGCTACGCAATGTCGATCTTGACGTGCAACTCGACTCACGCATTGGCATCGTGGGGCCCAACGGCGCGGGTAAGACGACAGTACTTAAGCTGCTAATTGGCAAGCTGACGCCCACAAGTGGCTTGATTTCTCAAAACCCCCGACTTCGCGTGGGCTACTTTGCACAGCACCATGTAGACGCACTAGATCTAGATATGAGCGCAGTGTCGTTCATGGCCAAAATGTACCATGGCCGCACCGATGAGGAGTACCGTCGCCAGCTGGGTGCCTTTGGTATCACAGGCACGACAGGCCTGCAAAAGATGGGGTTGCTTTCGGGTGGTCAGAAGTCACGTGTAGCGTTTGCCTGTCTAGCATTGACAAATCCACACATCCTAGTGCTCGACGAGCCGTCTAACCATCTAGATATTGAGGCTATGGATGCGTTATCAGAGGCGTTGCAGAAGTTTGAGGGCGGTGTGCTCATGGTTTCTCACGATGTCACGATGCTGCAGACAGTGTGCACATCCTTGTGGGTTTGCGACCGTGGAACGGTAGAGAAGTTTGATGGCGACGTGCAAATGTACAAGAAACGTATCACCGCACAGGCTGATGCGGCTGGTGTGGTGCAGGCGCATTAGGGAGAGAGAGAAGAGGGGGGAGTTTAAGGGAGTACTACTAATAAGATTAGAGCCTAACCCTTATTTGTGTTTGCCTTGCAATCGTCGAGGATCCCCTCCTTAAAAAGCCATCCTCCACTTATCGATCATTCATGACTCCTTACCAAGACAGTCTGTAATTTAAGAAGCGCGCCAAGCTAAACAAATTAGTCGGGCTAAAGCGAAGCTTGTATTTAAAGCAGGATGAAAAGAAAGATGATGAGACGAGAGCGGACTGGCTATGCTAACCCTAGGCTGCTAAATGCTGTTGCATTTCGTTCATCTGAAGTTGGATGTGCTGATATATTTACCCAGGAAAGAGCCGACTAAGAAGCAGTTTGTTTTGTTTGGGTGGCCGAGCACTTGTCACTTGTCACTGCTTCTATGCTAGTAGCCAAGCAGTACCAGTAGTGATGTTGTGGAGGCACGTAATTGTCAACAGCAGCCGGGGGAGGCAATAACCGTTTTATTGCCTTGTTGTTGTCTTGTAATCTGGAGTTGAAGGAGGGAGTAAAGCAGGAGCGCTCTATTGCTTTTGCTGTTTTGCTGTTTTGCTGTTGTGACCCGTTAACGAATGGGGCATTTTAGGAAGGAGGAGGCAAATGGAGTTTGATAGGCTGGAAGCACGAGAGGGCCCCACAGCGCGAAGGCTCCTCTCCGCCTCTTCTGGGCAAGAGCAAAGCAGCAATGGTATTTAGAGCAGTATTGATCTGCCAATGATGGTTGTAGCTTAGGGTTTTTTGTTTCCATGGGCGGCATAGCAGTGAGCTCGATACCCACTGAACTGGCGCTATTGCTTGTTTTCTTTGTTCTCTGTTAAATTACGACCATTAGAGGAAGCAAAACAATGAGCCAGACAAATGCAGACAGCGAAAAAGAACAGAAACACAAAGCATACGTTGAATCAATACCTACAGCCATAATCGGTGTTGGCTGTTTCTTTTCCCCTTTTTGGGCTTGTTTTTTAACACAGGCTCGAAGTTGTGCGAAAATCAAAAGTGGGGCAATTGGCCTGGCCACGTTGATGGGAAAAAAAGGGCTTGAGGTTCAAGGAGGGGAAAGAAGAAGGCGGAGGGCGGATGGGGCTACAGGGGGGCGCTGAAATTGAAGGGTGGAAAAGAGACCAAGGTGCTGAAATGCGGGAGAGAGCCCACCAAAGTCGAAGCCTACGGTGAATAATGTGCTGAGCTTACAGCATGGCAATAGGGGAAAGGGGATGTGAGCTCAAGTGAGACCTTGGGCCGGTGAAAGGAGAGACATCCCCCCCTCCCCCCGTACAGCATTGAGCCTATCCTGCTGGCGATTTCATGGCGGTGAAAGCAAGGCTTTTCCAGCAGCCCAGAAGGAAGAAGAGAAAGGAAAGAAAAAGGAGCCAAAGTTCAAACAATTTCGCGTCTGGCCCAGCTCAAATAAATGAGAACAAAATAATCGCTGCTCTTGACTGTTCCTGGCTCTACGGGATGTGATTGCTGATTGGCTGGCATGAGGGGGGAGGGTAGGCAAGATTGCAAGATTGTCGGGTTGGGTCACTTTCTTGTTCTTTCTAGGGGAGGGGGTATCATGGGAACGACAAGTACAGTACACCGTGGAAGGCATTAGTTGGAGAGGAGATCACGATGGAGGCAGAGCTTTGCGAGAAGCGTGGGAACACATAAGGCATGAACAGACAGACAGACAGAAAGACAGACAGACAGCCAGTATCTTTTTCTTCTTTTCCTTTCTCTCATGGGGCTTCCCCCGAAAGGCCTTCCCTTCTTTGTTGTCGTCTTAATCTCTGTTGTTTCCCCTAACCTTGACCTTGTATCTCTCTTGTTATTTTTAATTAATTAATTCTTTTTTTTTTTTACCCCTTGGTACTTCCCTACTTGCTAACTTCCTTCGCACCTGGCTTGGGCCTGACCTTGGCCTTGTCCTCCCTCTCTCGTCCTTTGAAAGCTCTCCACGTCTTCTTTTCTTCTCCTTTCCTTTCCTTTTCTTCACCTCCTCCGGCTTTGACTTTTTCTTTTTATTTTTCTTGACTTCCTCTTTTTTTTTTCTGCATTTTCTTCTTTTTTGTTAGGCCCATCCCCATATTAAGTCAGATAATCAGTCCACCATGCGCGAGATCGTAAGTCTCTTCCAATTCAGTCCAGCTGTCATCGTTGTGTGCATTGTCCTCTGCCATCGCCATCCGCTGTTTCGAATCAATAGCCATCGATTATGTCCATCACTTCGCTCGTGTCGATAAATCGGCCCACACACCAATCACGCTAGGTCGATGCGGCCAATTGGTGTAATCACTGCCTCACAATTCTTCACTTGGCTGTCTGCGGGCTCATCGACGAGCGGGTGTTTTGCTTTGCTACGCTGTCCAAAATATCAAAGCTATCCATGAGCCTCGCCTACCTCCCAATACCCCGCGACCATCATCAATACCACAACCCACCACTGCAGCACTGCGATCGGCTTGGCTCAATACATCACTACGACAATGATTATCACCGTCGTATCATCAATGTCATTTGTTGTTTTTCTGATAACTAACGTTTTTTTTGTTTTTTTCTTTCTGTTTATAGGTCCACCTTCAGACCGGCCAGTGCGTAAGTAATCCCCATCGCTGCCCTCAATCACGACGAATCGGTATCGTGTGTCAACTACTCAGACTCTGCTGATATGAGTTGATCTATTCAAGAACTGAGCTGACGTGTTTTTCTCAACAGGGTAACCAGATTGGTGCCGCCTTTTGGTGCGTTAGCCTCTACAACTCGGCTTATGTGTGCATAGTCTGCTTGGCTGGCTACAACCCTAGCCTGATGCTTTTTTTTTTTCTAGCTAGTCGCCTTCAGCAGAATATGCACCAACAACGACACGCCTACCGTCCCTTCGACTAAGAGACTAACATGTTTCCACCAGGCAAACCATCTCCGGCGAGCACGGCCTTGACAGCAACGGCGTGTATGTTTTTATCCTTCTTATCAAACCCAATGTTCACAGCCTGGCAAGATGTCTATCCCTGGAATTGGTCTGCAAGGTATCGGCTCTTTTAATAGCTAATATCCTGTTGACCTGCTTGCCATGGCCCCTGAATATCATTGGCCATCCCATCTGATATCCCCTGTAATGTACTGACTATTTTTTTTTCCCACAATGACAGGTACAACGGTACTTCGGAGCTTCAACTGGAGCGCATGAACGTCTACTTCAACGAGGTACGTTTTTGTCTACCCTCCCCTGGTTACACCGTCTTTCAGCCGCCAATACACAGCACGAGTAGTATAGTATTGCTTCGGACTGGTGAAACGTTGCGTGACAGAAGACCGTCTGGGCCTTGCATATTCTGTAATATTAGATTTGTGGCCCAGCTTTGCCTGTTGCTTCGTTAGCTTGCTGCTTCTTTTTCCCTCGTCACTAACTCACTTTTTCTCATTTAATACAGGCTTCCGGTAACAAGTATGTTCCCCGCGCTGTCCTTGTCGATTTGGAGCCCGGCACCATGGACGCTGTTCGTGCCGGTCCCTTTGGTCAGCTGTTCCGTCCCGACAACTTCATCTTCGGTCAGTCCGGTGCCGGAAACAACTGGGCCAAGGGCCACTACACCGAAGGTGCTGAGCTTGTCGACCAGGTTCTTGATGTCGTTCGTCGCGAGTCCGAGGGCTGTGACAGTCTCCAGGGTTTCCAGATCACCCACTCCCTGGGTGGTGGTACCGGTGCCGGTATGGGTACTCTGCTGATCTCCAAGATTCGCGAGGAGTTCCCCGATCGCATGATGGCCACCTTTTCTGTCGTCCCCTCACCCAAGGTTTCCGACACCGTTGTCGAGCCCTACAACGCCACCCTGTCGATTCACCAGCTGGTTGAAAACTCGGATGAGACCTTCTGCATTGATAACGAGGCTCTGTACGATATTTGCATGCGTACCCTCAAGCTGTCCAACCCCTCCTACGGTGACCTGAACCACCTGGTCTCGGCTGTCATGTCCGGTGTCACTACCTGCCTGCGTTTCCCTGGCCAGCTGAACTCTGACCTGCGCAAACTGGCTGTCAACATGGTTCCTTTCCCCCGTCTGCACTTCTTCATGGTTGGCTTTGCTCCCCTGACCAGCCGCGGCGCCCACTCTTTCCGCGCTGTGAGCGTCCCCGAGCTTACCCAGCAGATGTTTGACCCCAAGAACATGATGGCTGCTTCCGACTTCCGCAACGGCCGTTACCTGACCTGCTCTGCCATCTTGTACGTACACCCTTTTGAAAGATTAGCCCATTACTGTTTTCTTTGCACATGTACCCCGCTCCGATGCTTATGCAACTGTGGTGTTTCTAATGAACCTTTGCTAACCCTTTTTTCTTTTCTTTTCTACTCAACAGCCGTGGTAAGGTTGCCATGAAGGAGGTCGAGGACCAGATGCGCAACGTCCAGAACAAGAACTCGTCCTACTTTGTCGAGTGGATCCCCAACAACGTCCAGACCGCTCTGTGCTCTATTCCTCCTCGTGGCCTCAAGATGTCATCGACCTTTGTTGGTAACTCGACGGCCATCCAGGAGTTGTTCAAGCGCATTGGCGAGCAGTTTACTGCCATGTTCCGTCGCAAGGCTTTCTTGCATTGGTACACTGGTGAGGGTATGGACGAGATGGAGTTCACTGAGGCCGAGTCCAACATGAACGATCTCGTTTCCGAGTACCAGCAGTACCAGGATGCTGGTATTGATGAGGAGGAGGAGGAGTACGAGGAGGAGGCCCCCCTTGAGGAGGACGTTTAAATTAATTACGCCGCCAACATTGTTACCTACTGCTGAGTGCTGGTGCTGAGCTGCCTTATTTTCTTTAGTCTCTTGGATGACCTTACTTTTCCCTCTTATTTTTCTTCACGTCTCTCCATCCCCAATATCCTCTTCTCGCGTCACTTGTCTTTGTTCATACCATAATCCTTTTTTTTCTCTCCATACTTCATTCTTTCTATGTGGTGCGATATTTTGCGTTGTGTTTTTCTTTTTCTTTTTCAGTCTCTATTCCTCTATGTTTATTCAGGAGAACCGTCACATGACGGAGAAGAAGGAGGGTGATTTAGATATCTTCTGCGGCTCTCGGTAGTATGTCTCCCTTTTCTATTCTTGCTTGACCGGCTCTTTTTGATGCGTCGTTGCTTGTGACGGCCCTGCTTTTTTTGTGGACTGTTATTGAGATGCTTCTACTAGTGAATGCCCTTTCCCTTGCTTGACCGTTATTCCTGTACTTTGTCAACCCGACTACGTCTTTTCTCCTACCTTGTTTTTAGTCCTTTCGTATTATTAATTTGAGTGACGGTATTTAGTCTGATTTGTGCTTTCACGAGGGGCGGTCCTGGTTTTCAGTACCGCTCATGACCTCACGCATCTACTAAATGGTGAGATGAAATAAATGGTACATGGGAGTTATAGCAGTGCTGAGAAGTTTGGTGCAAGCGAATGTCAACGCAATTGACTTGGAACCGCTCTAGCCTTGGGGCGATGAGGTGGGAGTCACGTGTGTACACATGTCACGCTACACAAAGTACTATGCCACATCACTTCAATCATCTTGGATGCTGGTATTAGAACTGTGAAATTTCTAATAAAACTATGTCTATATCTTCAATGTTTACTCATAGACGTCTTTTCTAATACTACTCCGTCCTCTTCCTATCGTTGATTCTCTATTATCGTAGTATCCTATCATGAATACTTGATCAGCATCATTGAAATAACGTAGTATCATGTATTACGGCCTGGTAATATCGTTGTTTTTGAGATGTGCGAGCCGGCTCGAAGTCTTTCCTATTACAATCTTGCGGATATCAAACCATTCCAAGCGTTGTGTAAACATACAGAATGCCAAAAATGTGTCTTGCCTCTCCCGTATCTGAAACTCGCAACCAAACCCGGAGAATATTCAAGACCGCATTCGAATAGCATCCAAGTTCACTGTGGAAGAAACCATGGAATAATATTGTGATATCAAAACTCTGATCGGAAAATCGAGGAACCGCAAGCCCAAGGTTCCGCGGTCTGCTATAAAAGTCGACGATTGAATGACCAAAATAACCGACAGCATGGCAGGTATTGACTCACAAAATCGGGCGGAAGAGAAAGTTATCAGACTTCGGAGGCACATCCTCGAGGGAATTATATGCCTTTACTTTGGTTAATTGTATTCTTTGGTATCTATCTACCTGTCATGCCATGGAAATGCGACGGTGTATCCTAAGCGAGAGTAGCCAGTTGATGTCATTTTATAGAGCAGCCCTTGGGTAGGCATTCAGTCGTTGAAGGCACACGTAGATATCGAGGGTCTCCTATGAGCTTTTGTATACTACCAATGCTTAGAGGAATCTCTATCTAGCATACCTTCAGTCTAGGCACATCAACCAGTTTTAGGTAGTCGACGATGGGATGCTTAGAGGGCGGTGGCAAGCCCGCTAGCGCTTGGCATAAGCCGTGGTCATTGGGGTTTCCTGGACCAATGTGAGAATATAGCGTAGCACATCCCTAGGGAAATCTTGCATGTCCACCAATGGTTTTGATCTTTAGCCAGTTGCAGGCTCGTGCCTTGGTGAGCAGTTGTATTGTTATCGCTGTGGTATATACTACAGTCTCCTTTTGGGGAAAGTTAGTTCTAGGTGTACTACATACGAGCTACTCTTTCTACTAGCTCTTGCAGTTGAGGCGTAGTCAATTAGACTTTGTTCCATTACTTGAACTTGAATATATTCAACGTAATGTGATCTTTCAGTACTGTTCTCCTGGCGTCCTGTTGTTGTTGCTGCGACGATAGCGGTATTGTATTGATTAACGTCTACCTACTGTTATTTCGCAG
>MKGM01000466.1:0-13046 GCA_002018265.1 Ceratocystis harringtonii | reverse complement strand
AACCCCAACCCTGGAAGAAAATCGTAGACAACACTGGCCTGGTCCACTTCCCTTTGTCGACCGCTCTTTCTGCTTTTTGCCCATCGACACCAAATAGCATCTTGAAATCAAGTGGTATGAAGTATAAGAGAAGGAAACTGCTTCATCAAAAATAAAGCCCTCACATAGGGCACACATTATAATATTCTCAATGAGCTTGACATGTAGGAAAAAAATCTGCTTCTAATTTCTGTTGCACGTCTTTTTTTTCTTTTTTCTTTTTTCTTTTTTTTCCTCTCGTTTTCTGCTTGTTTGCTGATAAATAAAATCAACCTGCCAACCGCATTCTAGCTCCATTCCCGATTTATCCTTTTTCATCCTCTTTTTTTATTTTCTTTATTTTCTTGTTCCTCCTTTTCCTCCCTCTTCTTTCTCTTCCTCTTCTCTTTCTTCTTCTTCTTCATGGCCGCCGATTAACTCTTTCCCCTTATCACGACAAAACGCTGTAACGCCGCTTCTTTTTTTCTTTTTCTTATTCATCATCATCTTCAATTCCTGTCATTCTTTTCAACGTGGATTTTCTTTTAACTTCTTTTTTTTATACTTCTTCAAAGCTCTCCTTTTTTCATCTCTTCTCGTCTTACAGCTTTGCTGCTCTACTCTTGGTCCCTCCCCCCCCCGACACCTATTTTTATCTTGCGTTATTCCCATCTTGCATTCTTCTCGAGCTATCCTTTACAAACGGCAGATATTTGCTTGATCTACTCTCAAACACTCTCAAATAAACTCTCGACCACAACATATACAAACGCCGCTACTACCAACATGTCGTAAGTATTTGCAACCCCGGCGGCGGGAGGTATTGCTAATCACTTGCTTACAATCTTTCCTTGCCTCTAGATTAGGAGATGCCTTCAAGTCCTTCTGGCACTCTATGACCAGCTATGACCGCCGTGAGTTGTACTCCCCTTCTGTGACCTTTTTTTTGTCGTTATTGACATGCATGCTTACGTTACGGCCTCCCTCTTGTCCAGACTCCAACTACGACTCTCCCTACAGAACTGGCCGCCACGTCCCTCTTGACAGTGCTCGCGGCTTGACCTCAGTGGCTACCGGCTTTGAATCGCGCCAAGACCTCTCTTATTCCGACGATCGCTCTGACTTCGACTCTCGCCCTCCCTTTTCTCCTGCTTCTCCTTCAGGCTCTTACTCTCCCGGTCTTCGCTCACAATCTGTCCGAACTAATTCCGAGGGTTTCGAAGTACAGTCTCCTGGTGATGTTCCCATGCAGGCTTTTCGCGATGGTATGCCTCCAGCACCGCCCGTTTCCCACTCCTGGCGTCGCATAGATGCCTGGGCCGAGGAACACTATCCTGAACTTTTCGACCAAATTTGTGAAGGCGCTACTCGTAACGACATGAACGACTTGGAGCACCAACTGGATAGCTCTCTCCCCGCCGACATTCGCGAGTCTTGGATGTACCACGATGGCCAAGAACGCGGAGGTATGCCTACTGGCATTATCTTCAGCAATATGCTTCTCGACTGCGAAGAGATTGTCCAAGAATGGGAAAACTGGCGCACCGTTAATGCCGAATTCTTGCAGCGCCAGGCTGCCATGCCCCCTACACCTCCCGCTAGACACTCTGTGTCTGAAGATGGCGGTGAGCCGTCTTCGTCCAAGTCTAACTCTCCCAAGTCCGCTTCACGCAACAATGCCAACTGGCGTCTGGATCTCATCTCCCGTCAGGATTGTGTCCCGGCTGGAGCTATTCAACGTGCCTACTCACACCCTGCCTGGATTCCTCTCGTCCGCGACTGGGGCGGCAACAACTTGGCTGTAGATCTCCACCCCGGCCCCACCGGACACTGGGGCCAGATCATTCTCTTTGGCCGTGATTATGACACCAAGTATGTGATTGCTCGCTCATGGGCGCACTTCCTTGCCATTGTAGCCGACGATCTCTGCAGCAACAAGTGGTTTATTAATGAAGACACAATGGAGCTGAAGCTACGTGAATTCAAGTCTACCCGTGTTGAGCCTGGCTACTTTGATATTCTTCGTTGGCGGATGGACCAAAAGTATGGCCGCCGCCCTCCTAATCGCAAATCTATGGCTCCGACGCCCCGCGGCGGCACCCCCCGCTCTGCCAACACGTCTAATCACACTTCTCCCACCGGCTCACCCTACATGTCTCCTACTGTGGAAAACCAGCCCAGCGACTCGCTCCGCGGCCGCAGTCTGCAGCGACTGTCAGCGGCTTCGCCCCTTGCCAACTCGCCACTTGCTAGCCCCAGTCGACCAGGTTATGCCAAGGCATCACCGCTTGCTCGCGTCACTGAAGAGGGCGACAGTGGAAGCGCCACGCCCAATAATAATAGTAGCAGCGGTAGCAAAAAGACTCTTGGTGTTGCTCCTCCCGTCTCTGCCGCTGCAGTACCATCTAAGCTGCTGGAAATCGACAGCCCCGTGCTTTTAACCGACACAGCGAAGAAAAGCAAGATGCCGCTTCCGTCAACAGCAGATGGGAGTGAGACAGCAGCGTCGACAAAGTCAACAGCCAGTAGTGGCTCATCAACTGATGACGATTCAGATACGGAGAATGAGAAGGTGGTCAACGCGACTGACGACGGCATGAAGACCATTGAGATTTAGAATTTTGTTTTTCCTTTCTTTTCTACCGCAGCTGTAGTAATGTTTTTTTCTCCTTACCTCCCTACTTCCCTTTACGCCCCAACAGCCTTTTTTTTTTCTTTTTCTTTTTCTTCCATTTTTCTTTTAGCTTTGGCCTTGTGTTTTTTGTTGCTGTTCTTTGTCTAGTTGATGTTCTTCTATTCATGGGTTTTCCTCCGATAATGCTAAACACGTCCCCTTCTCATGTCTTGTCTCTCTGTCGCCCGCTTCTTCATTGTGTGGGCTTCTTTGCCGTTTCTTTTTCCCGTGGTTCTATTGTCACAGATTTTTTCCATACAAGCTCGTAATTTTCAAAGCCTAACGAATTTTCGAGGACCGCAAGAAAAATTGCCATTGCGTTGTTTGTGTCACTGTGTTTTTTTATGTATGTATGCGTTTTAAGTCATAATTTAGTAGTAAAAGCGCGTCTCAGTGTTTCTGGCTTTGCAACCCTAGACATGTGCACAGACCCCATAAATAACAAGGGTTATTCAGGGGCCATTTTCTCCAGGAAGGAGGCTGTCAGCGCTTATTTTTGGGGACAATGGTTTTAAATAATGGCAGGAATGAAAGAGAAGGCACGGTTGAGGCGAGACTACATTATAGGGTTAGTGAAATAGTTGTCAGGGTTTTGTTGTTGAAAGGGTTGGGAAATAGACGTACTTCCCTGTGGCTGGAGAGATATCGTGCATGGCACGGTATGGCATCTCGCTTGGTTTTTGTTTGTATTTTTGCTTTTGTTTTTGCTTTTATGCGCAAGGCGAATAAATAGAGGAGGGGTTAAGATGAATAGGCTATTGTGAAACCATGGGTAAGCTTACAGAGACATGCGGGGCAGTCATGAGAGTAGCATTATAAGTGCTTACTATAAGAGTGTTCTAAGTGAATACTACTGCTTATAATAACAGAATTTCTACTCAAAGCGCTTGCACCTCAGAGACGAGGGGTCTTCCGCGAGCCTTTACACCTTAAGATAAATGCGCGGTCATATAGACAAGCAAGCAGTGCAGCTAGGCATCAGGGCCAGACTTAGACTTGGATTTCAGCATAAGCCATAGACAGTAAATACCATAGCTTGCACAGAAGCAGAACACATGTACAAAAGCCATTCTGAATGAGCAGACCTGTCCCATTCTTCCCCTTACTAAACTCAAACTCGAGACCGTCTATGGTCTGAAAATACCCATCTTCTCCTACTGTGCTGTGTCCCCTCTTTGTCTCCGTCAAAGGCCATAGCCATAAATACAGAGCACAAGCACTAGTCGATTACCGTCATGGCCCCTCATAGCAACAAGACTTCGTTCAAGAGCTATGAAGTGCAGGCACGCCTGCTGCGCGCGATTGTGGCAGTACACCAAGAAGTTAAGTGGAACTATAAGGGTATGTAGACTTCCCCTTCGATTTCTTCTTACTCGGATATCGCCTTGACTACCCTTAGATAAAACAACCAGAGAAGATCCGGCGTTCTCACACATATACGGTTCTAAAGCAATCACTGTGCATTATGGCCAAGATGCTTCTATCTGCAGCATTAGAAACCGCTTCAACTACTTGCGCACACAGGCTGAGATCATCCGCCTAGGTCTCGATGCTGATCTGGATCCACAGCATATGTGTATAGCCGACAGCAGCCTCCCCAGATACCAGACTGGAATTGACAGGAAGAGTGGGTTTTGCTGAGACAAGATGGCGCAAGTCCCTGCGAGGGGAAGACGCGCCGCCGCATTACTCAACTATTTGGCTCTTTGTAGCTTCACTTGGCCTGCTAACCATACTTTTCAGCTGCTTATTAGACATTGCAAGGTACTTTAGCGAATCCACCACTCATGGAATCCAATACCAATTCCGCTCCATCAAGTGCGACGCCACTGCCATGCGCACGGCAGTCGACAACAATGAGTCGCCAATTGCCGCCATCACCGACTCGCTAGTCGCCACTTCTGGGAATGGTAGCAGCAGTGGTGCACGCCGCCGTGTGCCCAAGGCTGTTAGCAAGGCTAAGCTTGAGGCCCTGAATATTAAGCGTGGGGAAACAAGTGATGGAGATGAGAATGAAGAGAGCCGCCTTGGCCTACTAGTACCATCATCATGGCTGCCGCTAAAGCGTAACCGGATTGCTGATGAGGTCGGGTTCGAAGAACCGCCTGCTAATGAACTGTCGCAACAGGCAAACATTGGCGGAGAACATATAGAGCCACAGAGCCAAGGGGCCACTTCTAGATTTCGCGCCCCGGCAATCGATCTGGTGGACTACACGGAGGATGAGGAAAATGAAGATGCTGACGAGGAGGATGAGGAAGGCGACGCTGTGCGGACGCCCAAGTGTGAGCCTGAAACAGAGTGTACGTTTGATTTAGGGGATGATGCATTGGACTTTTCTGATTATGGCGGCTTTTGTAGAGGTGCGGGCGGTCGACAGAACGGGTACGATATGCAGCCGGATGAGGACGGGGCTATCTAGGAACTGGAAGAACAGAAAGGCAGGAGAAAAAAAACAGGGAGACCCAGCTGGGCTCGGGCCGTTCGGATTTCGGCTGTGGGGTGCTAGCTTGTTGATTATATCTCCTTATGCTCATGGTACATGCATCATGTCGATTGTCAGTCTTCTCGCCGGCTAGATAGCATTGAATGATTGTGGTCTTACTATGCAATGTCTATAAAAAAGGGCCTGAAGTCTGCGCGCGCCCAGTTCATGCCCGATAATCAGTATCTGTTCTATCCTATCTTCGTCCTTCACCATCCTATTCCTGCCCTAGCAATAGATCCCATAGCGCGTTTGGCTCGACAAAATCGTGGTGTATCACGTTGACTAGATAGTAGTCGTGCCGAATTCCCTCAAGTAGCTTTGCCGATGCCGAGTTTGATGGGTACACACGAGCCCATTCGCCCCAGATACCAAACGCTTCCTCACTCCAGGCAGAGAATGAAACCTCCTCGATGATGGTAGGCGTGACAATCTCCTTGCCAGGGAACACACCCCATGTCACAGCGTTGGTGCTGGGGCCGATTTCTGCCGGCGTAGGGCCATCCGAGGCCGATGCTGTCGTCGTTCCTTGCGTGACCAGGTCAGCATCGGCTGCTCTAGCATCCAATCTATCGGACGAGACAAAATCGCCACGGGAATTGCTAGCGTAGAAACACACTTGGCCTTTGACAGCAGGGTCTCTCAGGCGTTCTAGAAGCACCTTCCATGCACTACTGGGCAAGAAGAACTCGACAAAGGCCTTTTGAAAGACGAAGCCATTGGCCGGACCCCATCCAAACGTCGGGTCGCTGCTCTTGACGCCGTTAACAGCAGGCTGTGAGGCCACAGTCCACCAGCCACGCATGTCGAGTGCCTCGAGGTGGCGTTGGATAGCCGATGATTCAGGCCGTAGCTCCTCTTCGCTCCATGGCAATGCCGAAAGGTCTCCACGGATGTGGCGTAGAAAGAGAGCGTTTATATCATCCGTGGTAACAGGGTAACCCCAATGCTGAAGTGCCTGTGACGGTGTCATGTGCAGGCTGACGCCATAGCCATCGATCTCGCCGTAGGCAGGCGAGCGGGCATCGCCCCAGCGGCCGTTGGGGAAGTCGTCCCACGTGACTTCGCGGCCTAGAACGCCCTCACCCTCTGAGGCGGCCAGCGTGTTGGCACGGGTGTTGATGGGTTTTGATAGGAGGGATGCGTCCTGGGCAGAGACGACGTACTCGCTGTTGCCAACAGACCCAGCGGAGACAATGACGCGGTTCCGAGGGTCCGAGCCAATGGATGATAGGCGCCGTGCTGTGGTGTGGCTAGCCTGGGTGTTGGCGGCGACGGACGGAGGCATTAGGCCGTTGGCCCGCACAGGTGCGGAAGCATCATGGTTATCTGTCACCACTGCTTCCTCGTTTTCATCTTTATCAGGAATCAGGCCAGTCTTTTCAAGAATAAGGCTCACCGACTTTTCTAGGTTGAGCGTGTAGAAGTGGAAGCCCTGAGGACTAGGCGTGCCGCTTTTCAGTCTCTTGATCTCCGTGATGATCTCACTGAGTATGTCCACACCCACGGACTTGACCTGCTCGTCGTCAGTCTGCACAGCATTCAGCCTGTCCATTAACGCTTGAGGCATCTTGGCGTGACTCAGCTTGGTGGTACGCTTGATCATTTGGTAGCTTTGGATGGGCATTAAGCCGGGGATAACCGGAATGGTGTTGAAGACGCCGCTGGGATGGGCCCTTAGTTTGGCCTCAAAATCGGCATATGCCGCTACATCAAAGAAGAGCTGGGTCATGATAAAATCGGCGCCAGCCTGCACCTTTTCAACAAGGAGGGGCAGGTCATTGTCGAAACTGTGGCCATTGGGGTGGCTTCCATCGGCATGACCTTCGGGGTAAGCAGCTACGCCAATGCAGAAGTAGTCGCCGTGGTTCTTGCGGATGTAACGCACAAGGTCAATAGCATAGTTGAATTCGGTGGAGGCATCGCCCTGAATTTCGGTGGAGGCATTGGCGTCGGCGTACTCGGCCTTGCGGGGCGGATCGCCGCGCAGAGCTAGAATGTTGCGAATTCCCAGGGCCTTGGCATCTTCGAGGGCCTTGTCGATTAGGCGCGGACTCATGTTGGTGCAGGTCAGGTGCAAGCATGTGGTCAAGCCCAGCTCACGTTGGCACGTCTCAGCTAGCTGCAGCGACTTTTGAGCGGTTGAACCGCCGGCTCCCCATGTGACATTGACGAACAGAGGATGGAGGGCCCGTTCCATCCGGTCAAGGCGGTTGCGGAGATTGGAGAAGCCCATGTCAGTCTTGGGCGGGAAGAACTCGAGGGAGAAGTAGCTTGCATCAGCCGGCAAGGCCGCAATTTTATCCGTGATTTTGTCCATGACAGGCAGGGGGAAGGAGGAGAGTTAGGGAGGTCGAGGAGAGCAAGGAAGTAACCAGCTGGGTATCAATGCCGAAGAAGATGGGGGGGGGGGTGGTGGATGGAGGGAAGGACAGGCCGTATGGAAGGACAACAAACAGAGCTGGTTCCCCAAAAGGAGGTTTAGCTTAATATTTCTGGGCGTAGTTGTATAGCCTGGGGATTGATGTAATTCTGCTGATTTTTGCGTTATGGCAATCGATGACGTCTAATAGTCAGAAAGAAGCACAGACTATTTATTGGCGGACAGGAAGCTCTAATCAGATACCCAAAGGAGGAGAAGCAATTAGGTGGCACGGTGGATGACTAAGCGTGTCAAAACGTAGAGACAACAGCTGCGGTTAATGAGGCCGAAATCTAGAAAAATTTGGCTATTGTGATGATTTTCGTGGTGTTGTTGCCTCTTTATTGCATTTTTTGTAGGGGCTGCAAATCGTGAAGACCGGGGCCCGCCTTTTGTCTCTAGTGTGAAAAGAATAATCGGCAATTGCAGGCCAGTGAGGACGAACATGCCGGATCAAGAGGTGGCAGCTGCCAGAGGGCATTGGACGTGTGACAGCTGTCGGGACCGATCGCCCTCTTTCGGCATCTGATGACACCTGGCCATACAAAAATATACAGCTCCCCTCGTGCTTGCTCCTATCACTGATACGCTACTTCTCATTCACCGTTAACATCTTCAGTGTCTTCTTTTCTCCTCCATATCTTCCCTGAAATGCCACCACCCGCCCGGCCGGCTGTCGGAAGACTCCCGGCAGTTTGTGCCCCACCACAAATGGCCCTCCCTTCTCGTCAGCGCATCTACCAGCGTCTGACCCAGCTCTCGACACCCTCGGCATTGCGGCTGCAACCCCGGCGCCATTATGCGTCTCACGGACAGCAGAACCACCTCGACCTGCCTGCCATTGATGAGAAGTGGAGGAAGGCTTGGAGAGAGAACCGCTCTGTGGGGCCGCAACCCTCGGGCTCGGAGTCTACTCTGGGCTCACAGTTTGTGCTGCCTATGTTCCCTTACCCATCGGGAAACTTGCATCTAGGTCACCTGAGAGTCTACACAATCGCCGATGTTATGGCTAGGTTCCGCTCTATGCAGGGATATAACGTTATACTGCCCATGGGCTGGGACGCCTTTGGTCTGCCTGCTGAAAATGCAGCCCTGGCTCGAGGCATCCCTCCTGCAAACTGGACCAAGTCCAACATTGAGAAGATGAAAGAACAGCTCCAGGTCATGAACGGCTGCTGGAGCTGGGACAGGGTGAGTGTGCATGTGCATTATACGTGGTGCATGATATATACACATGGCTAGATAGATTGGCTGACTGGCTGACTGATCTTATATCTTTGCCTCGACAGGAACTTGCGACATGCGACCCCGAGTTCTATAAACACACTCAAAAAATCTTCCTCATGCTTCATGAGCAAGGCCTTGCCTATCAAGCTGAGGCTGAGGTCAATTTCGACCCTGTTGACAAGACTGTTGTAGCCAACGAGCAGGTCGATGCTAATGGTTGCTCGTGGCGGTCTGGGGCTAAAGTCGAGAAACGCAAGCTGCGCCAGTGGTTTTTTAAGATCTCCGAGTATCGCGACGCTTTGCTTAATGATCTCGAAATTCTGGCCAAGGATAATGCTTGGCCTGAGAGAGTTCTGAATATGCAGCGAAACTGGCTGGGAAAGTCTCACGGGGCTCTAGTCAGTTTTCCATTATTGGGCGCTCCAGGATCTAGCCTCGAAGTGTTTACCACGAGGCCTGACACGCTCTTTGGTGCTCAGTATATTGCCCTTGCAGCATCACATCCGCTCGTTGCTGGCATGGCCAAGAATGACTCGGAACTGCAGGCCTTTATTGATGCGCTGCCCAACGAGCCGCCCGAGAGCAAGGCCGGGCTTTTGCTAAAGGGCGTTCGCGCAATCAACCCATTGGCATTCCATGAAGATACGCCACAGGCTACAAAGACATCCCTCCCTGTGTACGTAGCATCGTATGTTATTGGCGACTATGGCGAGGGAGCTGTCATGGGTGTGCCTGCCCATGACGCTCGCGATTTTGACTTTTGGAGGCATCATCACGGAGATGCTCCCATGCGTTTCGTTATTGATAAGCACAATGCCAAGAGTGAATCCTCTGACTCTCCTGTTCAGCCCTCTGAATCTCGGCCCTTACCTCAAATGGAACCCCTGACCGGCCACGGCATCATGGCTGAAACTAGTGGTCGATTCAAAGGCATGTCTTCTATAGAGGCGGGCCGCCAAATAATCCAGCTTCTCGAGCCCGCCAAGCTTGCGAAAAGCATTGAGAAGTGGCGTTTACGCGACTGGCTCATTAGCAGGCAGCGTTATTGGGGAACTCCCATCCCCATTATCCATTGTGAGAGCTGCGGCCCTGTGCGTGTGCCCGATGCCGATCTTCCTGTCAAGCTTCCCAAAGTCGACAACCATTGGGCGGCAGGCAAGCCGGGAAACCCACTAGAAGATGCCGAGGACTGGATCAACTGCAAGTGCCCGTCATGTGGCGGCGTGGCTAAGCGTGATACAGACACAATGGATACGTTTGTCGACTCAAGCTGGTACTATGCCCGCTTTGCTGACCCGCATAATCCTGATGTTCCATTCACGCCTGAGGCAGCTCAAAAATTACTCCCTATTGATATATATATTGGCGGCATTGAGCACGCTATTCTTCATTTGTTGTATTCACGTTTCATCTACAAGTTTCTTTCTACTACGTCTCTCTTCCCTAACTCAGGCTTCCCTTCTAAGGAAACCAAGATTGAGCCATTCAAGCGTCTGATTACGCAGGGAATGGTGCATGGAAAGACATACTCGGACTCCTCGAACGGCCGGTTTCTCATGCCTGACGAGATTGATCTCTCGAATCCTGCCCAGCCACGAGTTAAGGGTACTGAGCGACCAGCTAGTGTCAGCTATGAGAAGATGTCCAAGAGCAAGTACAACGGCGTTGATCCTACTGGTTTTGTAGCCAAGTACGGGGCCGATGCTACACGCACACACATGCTCTTCCAGGCGCCTGTGGCTGACGTGCTGAACTGGGACGAGGCCAAGATCACAGGCGTCACGCGCTGGTTCGCTCGTGTGCACGAATGCATCAAAAGCCTCCCAGCTGTGGACCAGACCGAATCTACCCGCTCAGTCGAGGACTACCTAGCTAAGCAACATGCGGCACTAGCCTCACTACCACTTGATGCCAAGAAGGCGTGGGATGCTGACGCAACGCTGTGGCGCAAAGTGCAGGCTACAATCCGTTCTGTTACGGCGTCGTTCAACGATGTCTACGCACTCAACACGGTGGTATCAGACTTGATGAGCCTAAGCAATGCCCTAGCTACTGGATCTACGTGCAGCCCACTGGTGCAGCGAGAGGCGGCATCGGCATTGGTTCGTATGCTGGCACCACTGGCACCGGCCTTTGCTGAAGAATGCTGGAGTGTGCTGTGCCCCGAGGCAGGGCCTATATTCGGCAATTCTGTGTTTCCAACGGAAGACAATTCCAAAGCAATGCTGATTCCGTCGATGCAAAATTGTGCAGTGCAGGTTAATGGCAAACTACGAGCAGTAGTCAGCATACCAGTGCCAAGGGCGGAAGTCCGTGGGGAGACGCTGAGGGATTACATGGTTGAGGAGATCATGATGACGGAAGAAGGCCGGAAAAAGGTGGCTAGTTTGGTGGACATGGAAAAAGTAAAGAAAGTGATTGTCGTAAGGAACGGGGCAACGGTGAACTTTGTGATGTAGCAGAGGGGGAAAGAGACATGAGAATGTAAGATAAAAGAGCCTGCAAGACCCAGGACAGGGAATGGCCGCAGCATTGTACAATAACTATTTAATAGAACCAAGCAAACACAACCGATAAGGAGCAGCATAATGCATTCATCACAGGAGTTATACATCGCCCTCACATGGTGGCTTCGCGAGGCCGAGTTTAGAGTCATCTTCATATTCCCATTCCGCACCTAAAAAAACACACACACACACACGACGCAACATACACCCTAATGTACACAGTTAACACGTCAACCCAAGCCCAGTCCTCCTCTTTTTTGTATGGGGGCGGAAGATGCAAAGATAAAGAAAGGGGAGGAGAGAAAAGAAGGAAAAAGAAAAGAGGAAAAAAAAAAGGATGATATAAGAAAACATAAAGAGAAAAGAGGTTTGGCGATTGAGATAGAAGAGCGAGCTTCAGCCTCCACAAGGGCCAATAATGCAAAAGGAGGGAGAGAGATAAACAGGGAAAGAAGGCCAGGCCGGGCGGGGGTATCAGCATCCCAGAGTCATTTATATTCCGGGTTGTTCCAGCGTAGGGCTGGCTAGATTAGAAGGGAACATTGGGCATGGGAGGCGGGGTGCCAAGTTCAGCAGCGGCCTGGAGCTCTTCAGACTGGGACTCGACGGACAGGCCGAGACCAATCTTGGGAGTTTGCTGTTGGAAAGAAAAAAGGTTAGATTGTAGAACGGAGCATAGCTAGACACGCAGGAGAAATTTGGCAGTAGTAACAATAGCCAGTCAGTCAGTCACTTACAGTCCAGTGGTCAAACTCGGCAGCAAAGGTTAGTGACACAGGAGCCTGGGTACGCTTCTCAATCAGGCAGCCAATCTTGCCAGAGGTGTCAACCTGGGCACGGAAAGTCGCCATGCGGAAGTCGTATTTTAAGCCAATGGTAGTAAGGCCCTCCTTAGAGATGCCGCCTCCCATCATAGCTGGCGAAGGAACCAGCGACAGTTGCATATCAACACCAGCCTGCACCTTGTCGGACAGACGCTTCCAGTATGTGGCGATGAAGGCGCCCTGGGCCTGAAGTTGAGCAGTGGCTGCCCAGTCCTCGGCCTTGTACCGGCCCATCAATGACACGGCGGTCTCAGGGCCCTGGGTCATGCCGGGGCGCTGGTAGACACTCTCGAAGCCGAGGGCCAGCTTGGGGGTGATGGACTGCAGGTAGCTGCCGAGGAAGATTCCCGTCAGACCGCCGCTCAGAGCAGACGGGTTGATCATCTTGAGCGAAGCAGTGAAATCGCTACCCGTGTAGTCGTGGTCGAACTGGGCCATGTTGCCGTTGGGGCTCATCTGTACCTGGGCCTTGGTCATCAAAGAAGGCGACCAGCGATAGTTCATGCGCGCACTGCAGGTGCCCTCGTTGTCGAGTTGCGATTGCATGAAGACATCGTCAGTTCCGTAGAGGGTAGCAAATGCGTAGGGGCTCTGACGCTCGCCCATGGCGAACTGGTGCGACACTTGGAAGAAGGGCGAGGTGCCGACAATCTTGGTGATGTCAGCCTTGATGCCTGAGAACATGTAGCCTGAGGGCAGCACTTCACGCTGCACCTCCTTGGTAAGCAGCTCGCTGGTGCCGGGATTGGGCAGACCCAGCTTTTGTCTGCGTTCCGAGTACGAGTCGAGGGCATCGGCGACGCTCTTGGCGAGCGGGTTGGAGGCCAGGAAGGCATTGACCGAGTCCATGAAGGCGGCCATGGTTGTTGTGTATGTGTGTGTGTGTGTA
>MKGM01000465.1:0-13469 GCA_002018265.1 Ceratocystis harringtonii | reverse complement strand
TGACCACGATGGGATTCGAACCCACAATCTTTTGATTCGTAGTCAAACGCCTTGCCATTGGGCCACGCGGCCGCGTGCTCACATGTAAATCTGGTGATACTAGGTACCAAAAAGTCAGTGTGATTTTTGGCCTTTTTTTTGGCCTTTTTTTTCTTTTTCTTTTTCTTTTGTTTCTGACGACTACAGGAGGAAGGCGAGTCACAAGCTTGCTTAGCAGCATACGTGCTTCTCTCGCCAGAGACCTGTAGCCAGCTTTGCAGAGGGTCAATTCTGTCCGATAACCAATCCGGCGTCGTTTGATCTCAGTGATTCCAGCAACGTTAAATATATTCAATTCAAATCAGCCTCTTCTCCCCTCCAGTGCGTTGTTGGATCTTTCTTAGTGACTCCCATAGGCTTCGAATAAATGCAAGTTCAAGCTTGAGCTCGAGCTCTTATTGTGACCAAGGGGAGAGAGATAACAAGCTTGCTTGGAAGAATACGCGCTTCTCTCACCCACAGCACATAGTCGCCCTTGCGGAGTGCCAATTCTGTCTGGTAGCCAATCCAGAATCGTTTTATCTTGATGATTCTCGTAGACGTCAAGCATAATCCAAGTCCAAGCTAGCTCTTTTCAGGTCTCTTTTGCTTCCCAGTTCCAGAGCATAGTATACTGTTAGGTTGAAAGAACAAGGGAAAAAAATCAAACCGAATCAACAAACCATAATGCCTCTCTCTTTTTCCCAATTAGTCCCTCGCTAAGCGATCACCACACGAAGGTTGCAGGATCGAGAATTAGACTGTCCCGAGGATTCCTGTTCTTGGTTCTATTAGAGCCTCCGCCCAATATGCATAACGATTCCTTTTGCTTCCCTTCCTCACAGGGATTAAACTTTCCTTTTCTCCTCTCCTTCAATGGTAGGTCGTGATGGTCTTATCAGTTTAGGCAGGCTGCAGTTACACACATACTTTTGTTACTCTTTCCCTAGACGAATAACCGAGTAAATAGCCTTGATAGGCTGCAACGCTCCCATTTAGCTCATCTTCAGCGAATACTCGTACTCGTGGATCTGCATCTAGTCTTCTATTAACGAGGGTGGGGGCGGCGGGGGAGTTTATGCTATGCCGCCTTCAGTATATTATAGTGTTTTCAGCATATGACTCTTGTTATCTTATGCTACTGTTACCGACGGCTAGTCTAATATTAAAGCGCTACATTTCATCACACTCACACATGCACATCTTCTCCTTCTCTCTGGCTTTGTCTCTTTACCTACTACAAACTCACCACTTTTAGATCAAGCTCCAGCCAACCATCCATACCTGTCGGTCTTAGTCAATAACTCTGATTTACGCCCCCAGCTCTTAAAGCGTAAAACTTAGGTAATTACTACTGTAGCTCGCACTAATCGCACCGACTGCTTGCATTACATAAGCCTTTGCTGGCTTTTCTCTTTTGTACATGCTAATTGGCTACTTGCTTCTCTAGGCTTGCTAACCCTAGAGCATATTTATATTTATCGTCTCATTATTGTCACTCATTAGAGAAGTCAAAATCTAGTCACGAACGTTGTGGCATCATTAGACAGGTTTCCTGACAGATTTGCAGTCATGACTTCACAACCAGATCGTTTTGGAGATATGGACCTGTCTATTCTAGGCATCAAGGCTGCTTACCCGCCTCACAGCCTGGGTCCTACTGCACTCGCAGCAATTGCGGAACGCTTCTATCCGGATTCTCCTGCGTAAGACAGAGCTATAGCAATCAGTAGCACTTCCCCTACTGACATTTGTCTCTCGATAGCATGAAGAAGCTACTGGCCATCAACAAATACACTGGCGTTGACACCCGCTCTTCCATCGGCACACCAGATCATCCGCTAGTCAATATGGAAAAGCCACCTAGTATCAGTCAACTGCACGAGGCTTTCATGACTTATGGACTTCCATTGGCCGTTGAGGCCAGCAGGGGCGCTTTAGAGAGAGCCGGAGTCGACGTTAGCGAACTAACCCACATTGTAGCTACTACATGCACGGATAGCGCAAACCCTGGATTCGACCACTTCCTGGCCAAGCAACTGGGGGTCAAACACGCCGTTGAGCGTGTCCTCCTACATGGAGTTGGATGCAGCGGAGGTCTGGCTACGCTAAGAACAGGCGCGAATCTAGCACTAGGCCACACGGCGCGGGGAAAGCCAGCAAGAGTGTTGTGTGTGGCGCTGGAAGTTAGCACGACCCTAGTGAGAAGCGAACTAGACAGCCTACACGAGACACAGGAGGTTAGAATCGCCCCTGTTCTATTCTCTGATTGCGGGGCTGCCCTGGTTTTGAGCAATGGCATCGGACACACAGAAAAGACGACCATGCCAATGTATGACTTGCTAGGCTGGAACTACCATGTGATCCCTGACACGGAGGAGTGTCTCGGCTTTGATGCTGACCCAATGGGTGAGTACCGCGGTTTCTAGCAGCGGAATTTCATAACCGTCCAAGACTAACCATTGGATAATAGGTTGGAAGGTTATTCTCAAGCCAAACGTCCCAAATGAAGCTGCCAAGGCCATGCCCGAGACCTTTAAGAACCTCATTGCAAGCTTAGAAAAGCTGCCCGAGGGCATGTCAAATCCACAGGACTTTGACTGGGCGCTCCATCCCGGTGGCTCCTCTATTCTCACTGGCGTCGAAAAGGTCTTGGATATTCGGCCAGAGGCAATGCGAGCCAGCTACGATGTCTATATTAATCATGGAAACTCAAGCTCAGCCACCATCTTCAGTGTTTTGGAAAAGCTCCTGCACAAGGATATAGACGTTTACGCACCAAATGGAAAGCCTAAGGAGTATGTGGTCAGCTGTGCCTTTGGCCCTGGAATGGCCATTGAGTCATGCATGCTTAAGAGACGTGGTGTATCAGGCCACGTTGCGGGTGTAGACACACCACCAGAGGACGGTAGTGAGACGGCCCCGAGCCAAGTAGGTGGTTCGGGCTACCAGGACGAAGAATTCATTGCAATCGCATTGGAGGAGGTCGATCTAGATTAAGAAGAAACGATATCAACAATCTACTCTATATATTGAATATAGCTACTAGGTCCTAATACAATCACATGCCCTCAATTTTATGTCACACTGTGCGCGCACTGTATATAATGAGCGTGTTTCCACATGATAAGCACAGTGTGGCGCAAAGCTTTGTACGCTAGTGAAGCTTCGAGAAAAAAAAAAAAAAAGATTAGTAAAATTTTACAGCCACTATCAGCACCAACACCAGTACAGTGCAGCTCAGCTCAGCACAGCCTACGCGCAAAACAGCCCATATTGCACACGACTTTCACGATGGTTAAGCGGAAGAGGGAGACACTCACCATTGAAAAAGCCCTTGCTAAGGCTCGTCATGAGTTCTTCAAGGCGATCAAGACTGCCAAGGGTTTTGAAAGACAGCGGTTAGCCAAGAGACTGCGCGAGCCGGGCGTGACACCAGAAAAAAAGAAGCGCTTGGAAATGGAAGTGACTACTCTCAAGGTATGATGGCTGTAGAATTTGAGATGTTATGGAAGCCGACTTGCTACAGGCCTTGGCTAATTATACGGACGCTTACTGACCCGCCATCTACACACCGCAGTCTCTTGATCTCGAGCAAACGGCCACCGCCCACCTCTACTCCGTCCTTAACCGCATCCCCACAATTGCGCAGCATCCCGAGCTACCGGAGTTTGTACGCCGTGGCGTGCCTAAGCCTGATATTAGCGAAGAGCAGAAATCCGCATTGCATACCGTCACAAGTAGTCTATTCAGCAGACCGAATGTGCGCCAGGTTGTCGACACCACCCTCGAAGAGGTCTGCATGGTGCTAGATGTACAGCAGCCGGAAAAGAAACGCTCACGCAGCAGAAGGGCCGACTTTTCCCAGCAGGGCGAAAAGGACAAGGCGCCAGTAGAAGGAAAACAAGAGCCACAACAAGAGAATGGCAAGAAGCCGATAGATGGGAAGAATTTGAGCGCAAAAGAGCAGCGTGATGAGATCAGGCGAAAATTGCTAGAAGGCATAAATATGGACGATATCAGTGGTGATGACGACGACGAAGAAGACGAACATGCCGAGTTCGACGGGTTTAGTGATGACGATAACGGCAGCAGTGACAACCAAGACGAAGGAGACGAAGCTGAGCTTGATTCGGATGCTCAGGAGGCAGCTATCGCCAAGATGGACGCTCTCCTCGGTGGCTCCAGTAGCGAAGACGATAGTAGCGATGATAGCCACGATACTGTGGACTCACGAAAAAAACGCGTCTCTGCTCTGCAGAAAGGCCCCCCGAAAACCATCCGTGTACGCGACATCTCTGTGTCGGTATCCCCAGAGGCCTCGTCAGCATCTGAGTCCGAGTCGGAATCTGAAGACGACACACTTCGCTCCAAGGCAAACTCCAAAACCAAGGCGGAATCTAGAGCTGCGGCGGCATCCAAGGCCATATCCAACTCGACCTTCCTGCCCTCTCTAATGGGAGGCTACGTCAGCGGCTCAGAGTCGGAGGCGTCGGACTTGGACATTGCGCCTGCACGAAAGAACCGCCTGGGCCAGCGCCAGCGCCAGGCTATTTGGGAAAAGCGCTACGGCGAAAAGGCTAAACACCGCCAGTCTGAGAACAAGAAGCCAGCATCAACCAAAGACGCAACATGGGATGCGAAACGCGGTGCAGTATTTAATGGTGGTAAACCATGGAAGAAAGGCATCGATCCGTTTGCTGCAGCAGACGCAGCAGCCAAAGCTAATAAACCCAAGAAGATTGAGAACGGGAATGGTGGTGAAGGCGGGTTGCATCCCAGTTGGGAGGCACGCAAGAAGACTCAGCAGAAGATTAAGATTGGAAGTCTGCCAACAGCCAAGAAGATTACATTTGACGACTAGGTAAATAGATTAACTGGAAGCAGAAGGCACGTTTATTGCCCGCCGCACTGAGTCTAATTAATATACAATGTATATGCACAAACACACCCATACACACATTCAAAGCAGACGGGGCTGTACATAACAGAGGCCTTCTCCTTCTAATTGTCACATTGTTGCTTTCTATATGGCAGCTATTAGGCTAGGCTTCGCATGTTCCCTTTATTTTCATCCCGTTTCATCTTTCTGTTTTGCTGTTGGTTTTCTGGCTTTCCACTTGGCTCAACTTAACGAGCGCCCGGGCCGTAGTGAATATCGCGGAAAAAGTCCATGACTCCAGTAAATACAACTAGCAGAATGCCGCCACCAGGACCCAAACGAAGCACCTTAGGTAGGAAGCCCTTGTAAAGTGCACCAAAGCCCTCCTCGCGGGCGATGGTGAACAAGCCAGGCCAAGCCCAGTTGTACTTGGGGGTCACTCCAGGCACCTTGATGGTGTTCTGAATGCGCGACTTGACGACGTCCATGGGGGTGTTGAGAATAGTACCGACAGTGCCACCGATAGCACCAGAAACTAGATCATTAGTGATTTGGCCGCCCTTGCTTTCAGCCTTGGGCAGCATCTGGCGAACCTGGAAAATGCAACCAAAGTAACCAGCATTCCACACAATGTGACGCCACAATGTACTCTCCAGACCATTGTACATGGCCAAGACACCTTCATTGCGGATGGTCTTTTTAATCACGTCTAGCATACCGCTGTACTTGCCGGCAGATGCCTTGTCCTGCAGGCGAATCTTCACCAACTCGAACGGCACGACTACAAAGGACTCGGTGGCACCAGCTGTAGCGCCCGTAAGTACCGACAGAGGCTGGTTCATGGTAGTCATACCAAACATGTTGCGGTATACCTTTCCCCATTCGTCGTTCGCGGCAAACTTGGTGGCACGCTTGGGGGCTTCCATGAGAATAGGAGCCGTGATGCCTCGGTAGAGGCGAGAGGCGCTGTGGGAAAGGGAAAGAAGCTTTCTGTTAGACAAGGCTTAAAAAGGGTCTCTAGACGTGGACACGGACGTACCCTTCATTTCTAACAATCTTCTTCAGGCAATCAAACATGCCATTGTAGGCTTCCTCGCCGGTGGCGGTAGCTGTCTGGAGTTGGCTAGGGACCGGGGTTTATGTTAGACTCAAGCCAGACAGGGCAGGGAGGGGTGGGGGAGGGGCAGTAGCCTGATATTATCGTCTATCGTAGGCTGGCTGAATTCGATCACAGGACAATTGAGTTGGCGGTACAGCACTCACATGCGCGTTTTGATGACATCAAGGGGGTACCTAGAAAGAGCAATAGTCAGTTAAACGTGAATCTACGGCATAGGGTAGCAGAGGGGGGGGGACTCACATCACCAGGATCTACTTGGTAGATCGTGAGTGCATGCATAGTTAGTTTTACAAGAAGGGAAATGGTAGGCCGGTAGACACATTAACGAACCTCAGAGACGCCAGCAATGGCACCTAGAAAGGGGCGGAAATAGGAAGGGTCAGTGGGATTGCTTTACTTGGGAGACATGAGCGGCAGACTAGTTGATTGCGCCTAGGGCCGACACCGAATGACGCATAAGCCGGACGTGGCATAAGCACAGCATTACGCCTGTCACATGCTGCCGGCATCAGAGCACGGCGAAATAAGGTAAACAACGGAGGATAAAAGGGCAAGACAGTACTCACCAGCTCCAAACTGGTAGACAAAGGGAAGAGGCTTGTCGGTACCAGACATGACGGGCGAATGGCGAGTAGTGAACGGCGAAGGGCGAAGGGCGAAGGGCAAGGGGCAAGCGAATAGCGAATGAGCAAATGGACGGACTTCAGAGCCAGGAGAGCAGCAAAGCAAGAAAGAAGTCAAGATGGCAAACAAGCAGCGCAAAGCCAAAGTAAAAACAAGAAGCACAATGGCGTGATAAAAGAGAGCAAAAAAAAACACAGAAAAATGAGGAAAAATTGCTGCAGCATTAAAAAAAGAGGAACTAACGGCCTGAAATTTGTGGTGATGGGCTTGTCCTGGTTGCTATGAAGCTAATGACAATGACAACCGTGCAGCAAAAGGGTTGTGATACAGAGGGGGCTTACAGTGGGAGCACAGCAGCCCTTGGGGAATTGCCCACTAAAGGGGGGGTCTGTCAGCCACTGAGTCCGCTGTAAGCCCGCTATCCTTAGGTCATCCGAATCGGAGACGGCTACCTATAATTACAGTGTATGGTGGGCATATTTAGTGGGGTGACTAGATGGCCAATGAGAAGACGCCTAGATCACATCGAGACAGGGGATAATCCCGGCGATGTCGCAAGCGAAGCTCTGGCCCTCCGGGAGACCGGAAGAACGAAGAGCCAGCACCGTAAAGAAGAGAGGGAAGGCTTCGGGCTAACGCGAGGATATGTGGGGGAAGCTGAGCTGTGAATGTCACAAGCGTGTAGCACTCTGCTGGACAGTACATGTACATGACTATTGACCACATACTTGCATGGCAAGCATTCTTGCAGATTAGCAGTCGCGCATCTACGCTCCAACATTTCTCCAGTCCTAAATCTCCATTATATCAATCTTAGCTTGCATGTAGTCAATTCTTTGTGTCTGGTAGTTTCCCTGTTCTATTAGGCTATTTCCATATTGGGGCGGAGGAGGCCAGGCCAGCCATCATTCTTTTCCACCACAGCCTCACGGAGACTTTCATGTTCTCTTTTTCCCTCTCTTAATCTTCGAATTCATCTGCTAAATTTTGCAATCGCAGCCTCGCCGTCATGGCCCATTGCTAGCTTATCAGCTCGTAATAGTCGCCTCTCAACGTTCCCTTTCTTCTCCTTCTTTTCTTGTCTCTGGCCGGCCCTCTTGCCCCTCCTATCCAATCTCACAGGCTTATCTTATCAATGACAGGGGCACACAAGTGCCCACCAGCGATATACTACGCTCTTGCTATTTCCAGGCTTTATTTGTAAGCACAAATGCATTCGACTTGTGCGCTTCTTTCAATTTTCGGGCTGCGCTCTACCAGGCACTAACTCACTTCTCGTCTCCAGAACTTGCATAAAGGCTATTCTGTCGGGTCTTCAGTTAGAGACTCGCTAATCCTCACCCCTCACATCCTCATCTGGTTGCCACTAGACGAGGAGCAAGCTCGGCGCACTTGACTGTGTCCGGGCACCTTTTATCTTCCCGCCAATGAACGTCCAACTTTGGAAGCTCTTCTGGGACAATGATGTCGAAGGCTTCTGCCACCTCTTGAACTTCTCCGCCGCCTATGCCTCTGGGCCAAGCGGTGGCCTTCCTACTGGCAAGGACCCGCATCTAGGCCCTGCTACACCGCCAAGGTCCGGCAAGCCTCGCAAGGGCCTAGGCAAGTCTGCCGCGTTGCTACTTGGTAGGGTCGAACTCAATGTTCGTGATCATGCCGGCCTTACGTTGCTTCTTAGAGCTGCCTCGTCCACTAAGCCCCGAGCCATTCACTTTGTTCGGGCCCTGCTAGACCATCCTGCTGTTGACATCTACGCCCAAGATACTGAAAATGGCTGGAATGCTCTTCATAGGGCTCTTTACGCCGGAAATATCGCCATCGCTCGTCTTCTTCTTGAAAAAGAGCAACATAATTTAAGAAACAGCCTCCTCGGAACCGGCGGCCGCGTCAGTCGACTGATCAAGACAAAGGATCATGAGGGAAACAGTCCATTTGACCTGTACAACTCTACAATTTCCAAGCCAGATTTACTTACGCCCAGCTCACGACGGGCCCACCAGCCCAGCTATATGAATCGGTACCCTAAACCAGATTCCGACTCCAGCTCTGATGATTCAGATACGGAGAACTTGGTTGCGTCAGGCAGTTTGAATGGCGATGAGATATACATGTTTGGAAGCAACAAAAATCATTCGCTTGGTGTTGGCGACGGAGATGATCGGCAGTATCCCGAGCGAATCCAGCTCGTACGCCCCGAGAACCTTGTCGAGTATTTTCATACTGAATTCGTATCTTCTAGGGACTTGATTACCAGCAAGATTGGGTCTACAAACCAAGGCGTCCCACAGCTGATCCGTTCTCGGCCAATTGTCATTCGCAATGTTGCTCTATCCAAGTTACATAGCGCAATCATTACAGATGATCCCTTCTCGAATCTCTACCTGTCTGGTGTTGGCCGCGGAGGCCGGCTGGGTCTGGGAGACGAACACACCCAATTTCGGTTCGTACCTGTCCTGAGTGGACTTGCTACCCGGAAGGTAATTCATGTAGCCCTGGGCCAAAATCACACGATTGCTATTACAGACAAGGGCGAAATTTGGACTTGGGGATCCAATACCTGCAGTCAGCTTGGATACACGCTTCCTGAATCGCCAAAAGCCGACGAGGATCCTATGAGCCTGATACCCCGTCAGGTGTTTGGAACACTCAAAAAGGAGACTATTATTGGGGCCGCAGCCTCAGCCATACATTCTGTGGCTTTCACATCGACTTCGCTCTACTGCTGGGGCCGAAACGACGGCCAGATTGGATTGATGGATGCCGATTCGCGGTCTCTTGCTATCCAAACAGTGCCCCGAAAGGTTGCAGCATCTCTGTTTTCCAGCTCCATCAAAATGGTAACAGCAACAGAGAAAGCCACCACATGCTTATTGCAAAACCACACCGTCATCGTCTTCACCAACTACGGCTACAATATTGTGCGATTCCCTACTCTTGACCTGTTGCCAAAGCTTAGCGGTCATAGCGTCAAAGCGTCAAAGTCAAGCCGTGGTCATGCTCATACAACAAAGGTTGATTATATAACCTCGGGCGGAGATACTATCTCGGCATTGACTCTCAAAGGAGAGGTATACGTTATGAGCCTAAATGTTAACAGCCTAGACAATACACCAACTGTCTCTTCAACCACTAACCCCTCTAAAATCAAGTTTTCTGTCACTTCTCCCCAGTGTGTTTGGCATGCCCGCAAGGATGCTGCTACATCCATTGCCGTTGGCGAAAACGGCTCCGTCATGTTAAGCACACGGTCGGGTGCTGTGTGGCGACGAGTTCGCCGCGACAAAGCTAAGCTAAAGAAGCTTGATGAAAAGAGAGAAGCATTCAAGTTTGAGCGCGTTCCCACAATCATTGGTGCGGTAGCTGTTAGGGGCTCTACTTATGGTGCCCTGGCTGTAGTGAGGTCAGATACAAATATCGCCAAGGATTTCGTCCGAGTGAAACCTCAGGCTCTCTGGAAAGACATTGGCCGCTTGTTTCCACTTAAGGATTTCAAGTCTATCAATACCCTGACCGATTTAGAGGCAATAGGTATCCTTGACGCTGGGTGCTTTAAAGATGGTTTGGCACAATTTGCTTCTGAGGTGCTCAAATCGATGAGAATCGAGCAAGACTTATCCAGCTTTCTTGCGGCAACCTCGTTTAGCAGTGTTGCCTATGATGTTGTTTTATCAACAGCCTCGGCGCCTGATATTGAAATCCCTGCACATTCATGGCTATTAGCTGGGCGTAGCAGCGTTTTTCGTGAGCTCTTCGCAGCATCTCATGAAGCTGATTCGTCCGAATTTGATGATATCTTCATATTCACCCGAACCAGCTCAGGCTTCAAGATTTCCTTTAGGAGCCTTGATATTTTCTGCCTTCTAAATGTTATCTCTATGGCGTACACTGATACTATTGTCCCCGTATGGAACCACACGCGTTTTGCGCCACACCATGCAACTCGATATCGCCAAGTACGGGCTGAGTTGATGAAGCTTGCTTCACGTCTCAATATGGCCACTCTCGAAGCTGCAGCTCGGGCTCAATCTCGAATACGAGCGTCCATGGACACAGACTTCCGCAACGCCATATTACATCGCGACTTCTTTAGGCTGGGCGATGTAACTCTCCAAATCAATGGACAGGAAATTCTAACACACCGCGATTTGCTTTGCCAGCGGTGTCCCTTTTTCCGCGGTCTCTTCCAAGGCTATTCCAAAGGTGGATGGCTTTCTGAAAGGTACAGCAGGATGAATTCACAATCGCCTGTTAGGATCGATCTAAGCCACTTTGAGCCCAAGGCTTTCGCATATGTTCTGGAACATCTCTATTCGGATGCTGGCATCGAGATGTTCGATAACCTAGTCACACCAGACCTAGACACCTTTGGTGATATTGTTCTGGCTGTTATGGATATTGCGAATGAGCTGATGATTGACCGACTCATTGAAATCTGCCAGAGCATTCTGGGAAGGTTTGTTAATATGCGCAACGTAGCTATCATTCTCAACGAAGTCAGCATCTCTTATATTTCTGGCTTCAAAGCTGCCTCCTTAAAGTATGTCTGCCTTCAACTTGAGGGTTTCCTTGAAAACCATCTCCTAGATGACATGAATGACATGCTGCTCTCCAACCTTGATGAAGTTGTTCGCTATAACCAGCATTCAAATCAGCCGTTTTCTCGCAGCCGCAGGCTTGAATCTTTCTTGGCTCTTCATCCGCTTCTTGAGTGTGATATTGCTGAAGAAAGGCGAATTCGCGTGCAGGAGATTGCCTGGAAATCTTCCGGCTTTCGAGATGACCGCCCTGGTGTGACTGGAAAAGGCCGTCGTGTTAGTGCCAATGTCACCAGTGGAAACCCATCTTCGAGTAAATCTACATACGGGAAGGGGAGAGATGAAAATCTCCATCAGGCCGGACCACATGTAGCGTCGTCCACCGAGTCACGTTCCGACGATGACAATGGCTTGATTTTTGAAATGGACATGGAAATGACTACCATACCACCTCATGTCCATGGCAAGCTTGCGGGCGTACCCTTGGTAAATGGCAGCAGTTCCAAGAAAGCAACGAAAAGGTTTATATCCAAGCATGAGCTTCTGGCTTTCCATGACTCAACAGAAAGCGACTCTAAGACCCCTCCAGTAGCTCCATGGGCTCAAAGACAAGAAGCTCAGCCGGTGGCCCTGATCACGGAAAATATGGCTGATGCAACTCTAGAAAACTCGTCTGAGTGGCAGAGTGTCACGCCGTCTAAACCGAAAAAGGTATCGGCATTTTCAGTGTCTCCTAACCCAATTTTATCTTCAACACCACCCTCTCGCGATCAACTACAGCGCCCTTCTCGGTCTATGGTAGCACCTTCAGCCATGCTAAAACAACCTGCGAGCTCAACTACAATTGCTACACCTAAAAAGACTACTTCCTCTACCCCATCAATAAAACCCACGCAATCCCTCCCTTCCCGGCCCCTTAACCAGGGTGACTTTTTGCCAGGCGTTTTTGCGCCAAAGACTGAACGCAAGATATCCATGACCATTCCACCACCACCCACACAGCCTGCGCAGCCTCTTACCGAAATCTTCAATGAACAAATCGAGCAACGTGCACGCGACCAAGAGAAAGTTCGAATTCGCCCGCTGCAGGAAATCATCCAGGAAGAGCAGTTTCTACAATGGTGGGAAGACGAACAGAAACGGATTGAGCAGCAGGAAGAAGATGAGCGTAAGTCGATGCACCTCATTCACGAGTTAATGGCGCAGGAAAACGCAGGTCAGTCTGCGAGCAGCTCGAGGACCAAGAGTAAGGCCAAGGGAAGGAACAAAGGCAAGGAAAAGGAAAATCGGGATGGAGTAGCTACAGGGAGTAATGGTGGTAATTTGCCGCATACTTCATTGACTGCTAGGCTGTCTACCTCTACCTCTAGCTCCAGTGGTTTCCGAACAAGCCCTAATCCAAAGGCTTCTTTGTCCTCGCAAAAACCTGGGAATAGTGAGGCTACAAATAGGAAGCAGGACAAGGGGAAAGGAAGGAGTCGCCAAGGCGTGGAATACGGTGTTGACGGTCAGGGTAGCGGGGGTAATCATGATGGTAGAAAGGATGGAAAAGCTATACCATCGAGAAGCGGCGTGCAGAGGCGGGGAAATAAAGGCAAGCGTGAGATAGGAAAAGAGAATGGGGGAGAAGGGGGGGCAGAAGAAGAAGCAAAGGGACGAGAAGATAGCCCTAAACAGCTTGCAAAGAAGAGAGAAGATGGAAAGTCCAAGCAGGTTTCTCGACGGCAGCAATATGGACAAAAGCAGATACCAAGCGAGGTCACCTTGCAATAGCTTCTTGATGGTGCAAGGCAAGGACACTATTAAACGAGACATGAACAGGAATACAGATACTGACAAGAGAAGTTATTATATATAATATACATGAGAACAAAAAATAACAGTACAAAACTTCCCTTTTACAACAACAGGAAAAGGATGTAACCCTAAGCAACCCTTGAAAAATTCACAGGAAACAACAGAAAACACTGACTTTCGACGCTGGACGCCATGTCCATGTTGACAAAGAGCATCGAGGCGCAAGAGCGCGCCGCAAGGCAGTTGCAGCCCCCCCGAAAGGGCGCCTCATGCAGCCAGTGGCACGCCAGGATAACAGGATCCTGGTAAGAGTCAGCGCGGACAACGAGATGCGCGACTGTGAAAGTTTCCTCATGTCAACCAGACTCAGGGAACTGGATCCAGAGCTCAAGGGAGCTCTGAAAGAGGTGCAGAAGACCAAGAGTGGCTTCGCACTTCTGGCGAAAAAAGACGGTCGCTCGACTCTTCTGGAGAAGAGCGACAAAATAAAGAA
>MKGM01000464.1:0-13562 GCA_002018265.1 Ceratocystis harringtonii | reverse complement strand
TACCCGGATAGTGGCGGAATATCCACAACAAAAGCAATGTTGTTTCAAACTCGAGGGAAACATAGCCTCACGTGACTTGTAGCTGCTGATAGTGGAACGGAAGCCATGGCAGCAGAACACAGCCGCCATCGTAGTGTAAAGTTTGGGGTTGAGTTGGAGGGGCTAGAGGACGAAGAAGCCGAGCCACTGGGCATTTGGCCGTTGCCTCGCTACTTTGCTGGCTGTATTTCTGGCTGTATTTCTGGCTGTATTTCTGGCTGTATTTCTGCCTGCTTCTACCATTTTCTTTTTGCTTGCAGCAGTTTACCTAAGCCTGTGCTCCCTGTAACTGTCGCACCATAACTTGGTGCTCTCCTTATCAATTGCCCAGCGCTCTCAGCGCTGCACCACCCACTGTACTTACCGCCCCTTGCTGCACTGTCTTGTAGTTCGCTTGGCTTCCCATCTCGTGCCATCATATCTCCATCCTACCCATTACAAGCCAGCCCTCCACATTAACTTACCTCACCTCAAACACCCAAGCTTTATTCTGGTTATTTTGGTTTTTGCCTTTTTTTGTTTCTTATCTTTTTCTAAGCGGGCAAGACACCGATTCCTCAGAGCAAGAAAATAAACTATATTATCAACACATTTCTGCGTCGTCGCCGACCTCTTGCTTTTTTTTTCCGCCCTCAAAACAGATTCTGTCTGGGTTCTTCCGTCAAAGTGATCTCCATCTTTCGCCAACCATCTTCCGCTTCTGAACCCGTCATCCGCCGTTATACTCTCGCCGTTATCTTCATCGCTTCTTCGCCCCGTGCCGGTCTATCCAAGCTCTTCTGCTTTTTTTTCTGATCTCCGCCTATTTCCCCTTCGGCCTTCGTCTTTCGTCGCATCTTTTACCATGTCTGCGCGCGGTCCTGGTGCCCCTCCTGCTCACGGTGGCTTAAACCCTCCTACTCTGCAGTTCAAGCTTGTGCTTCTCGGTATGTTGAATCACGTACCTTCGATCCAGTGCTACTGAGGATCGTAATGCTGACGTCCAGGCTCCCATGCCCCTAACAGGCGAATCTGCTGTTGGAAAGGTATCGTAATCTATAGTGTCTTTGGCGCCTACTCTTGCTTCGTATTCCCCTCCTCAATCCATGCTACGGTCTCAATCTCGACCATCAGCCTCGCCATCCATGATGCAATAGCCCACCCCGACCAAGATTTGCATATCCTCCATTTCAACCCAATACCGGACCAAGTCCTATTCCATCCACTTACTAACACCATCTTCTACCTCTGCAACAGTCGTCTATAGTCCTACGCTTTGTTAAGGTATGCAGCACCCATTTCCGCCTGGCGACTTGTTCCATTGTCATAATCTAACCGACTCCCACAACAGGACCAATTTGATTCGTTTCGGGAATCTACAATTGGCGCCGCTTTCCTTACCCAGAAGGTCGAGACCAAGGACAAGAACATTGTCAAATTCGAGATTTGGGATACTGCCGGCCAGGAGCGTTACAAGTCACTTGCTCCTATGTACTACCGGAATGCTAATTGTGCTGTAGTCGTCTATGACATCACGCAGGCGGTAAGCTATTCTTTGACTTCTATCTTTTTTTCCCCTGTTCTTCAGTCGTCTTCTCATCTGTTCCACCATGTACCGCCTATTTCTCAGCCTATCAGTTTCCACATGTTAACAGTTGCTTTTTCTCTCTTTGTAGGCGTCTTTAGACAAGGCTAAGGCTTGGGTCAAAGAACTTCAGAGACAAGCCAATGAAAATATTGTCATCGCCCTCGCCGGAAACAAACTCGATCTCGTACAGGAACAGCCGGATAAGCGGGCCGTGCCCGCCGCCGATGCCGAGGCCTACGCCCGGGAAGCTGGTCTCTTGTTCTTTGAGACATCAGCCAAGTCAGGCGAAAACGTTGCTGAAATCTTTAGCACTATAGCAGAGACGCTTCCCCACGACCAGGCCGGACCTAGACACATGCGGTCTGGCTCTGCCCGGCCAGGCATTAAGGTCTCCGGCGAAAACGCAAACACTAACCTAGCCGGTCCTTGTTCCTGCTAAGATGACGATATGTGCTTGTTTTTCGGCTTCCCTTTTTCCCTGACGTTATCTCCTGTCCATGCCTTTGTTCCCCTTCTTTTTTTTGTCGTCTCCTTTCTTTTTTCTTGGTTCTTCTTACTCGTTGTTTGGTCTATTACTGTCATACAACGCACGACTGGATATTATTGAGGTCTTGGGTGTTTAATGTTTCTTTTATTCCTATGCTATCGTTTTCTTCGCCTATCGATCTTTGTGCTGTGTCGTTTCCTGCGTCTTTTTCCTCTCTAGTAAACCTCCATCCATTTATGAGAGAGTAACCTGTTGAATGATTTAGGGCGGCTCCTAGTCCTTTAGTAGCAGGTCAACTTGGACTCTATGCATCGTAATCAGCAACAATTTTTGACTACGTCTTTTTTGCACATCTATCTATGCCCTGTAAAGTCATGTCCTTCAGTGTCACCATGCCCTATAGATTTATCTGAGACCCATAGGCACGTATGGATCCAGCTGTAGCCCAATGCAAGCTATTCACCCGATGTTTACCCACAGGCAAATTGACGATAATTTCTCGCCCCGGTACAGACACAACTTCTAGGCTTCACCAGGACAGAATTGACTTTATTTCCGCCGTTGCTTCCTCCCCCGCCTTGAGACTTGAGTCGTTGAATTCTCCTCCTTGCAAAACTCACAGAACCTTCTTTCTCTTGTTCTCTTTTTCTCCTTTAATCTTGCCATCTCCCCGTCTTCCAGTGTCCCTCCGAATCTGTCACCCAATGCTGCGGTCATCGATTAGCTCCGTCAAGGTGCTCAACAGCCGTACTGGTGCTGCTGCTGGTGCTGCTGCGCGTCAGCTCGGTCCTACTGCTCGGGTATGAAACAAAATCACACCACCGTCCCTCTTTGAATGGAAAGAAATAATTAAACAAGGAATTGACCGTGACATCTTCCCATTGGTGATGACGCGATGACCGGCTAGTGCATTTTGTCTTGCTGCAATTGATGGATGGGCAGGGCTGCCTTTTTGTGATTGTATTTTGGGGTTTTTTTTTTGCGGATGAATGAAGCTTCCCAAAGATCTAATCCAATGCTTGAGCCTATCTATCAACCGCAAAGCTCAGCAAAGCAGCCTTACTCCCCGCAATTTGGAGACATAATGCATGGATGCTGCAATCGTCCATGTGTTCCATCGTTCACTTGTGAAAAGTCAAAGTCACTCGATATTTCCTAATGCTAATACGTTTTTCTTGTCGTTGCAGCGCTACTTTGCCAGTGAACCGTCCAAACCCGTGACGCCTGCCGCTTCGTCTGTTGCTGCCAAGGTTGCTGCTGCCAAAGCTGCACAAGCCGCTGTCACGTCAACGACTCCCGTTACACCAACCGCTAAGTCCGCCACTACCACCGCTCATACTGCTGCTGTCAAGCCTGCCCCTGCGTCTATCTCGACGCCTCCACCGACTGCCACTGCCTCTAAACTCGCGGAAAAGTCGACTCCTCCCCCACCACCCCCGCCGCCAAAGAAGCCTGGGTTCTTGCGCCGCCTGCGCAACTTTGTCTTCCGCCTGGCTCTACTGGGTGTGATTGGCTTTGCCGGAGGTGTGTGGTACTCACGCATCAACGATGACTTTCACGACCTGTTTACCGAGTATGTGCCTTTTGCCGAACAGGCCGTCCTTTACTTCGAGGAGCGGGAATTCCGCAAGCGTTTCACCGACTCTCTTAGCCATTCCAAGCAGCTAGATGCTACCGTGGCTGTGCCGGCCCAGAGTGGTGCGTCGTGGCGTGTGGCAGATAGCAAGGATGCCCGCCGCACTAGTGCTGGTCCCATTGAGACAAAGAAGGCCGATCCCAAGGTAGAAGTCAAGAAGGCTGCGCCTAAGGCTGTCAATGTTGAACCCAAGGCTGCATCTACGCCATCTGCCGAAGTTGTCAAGAAGGCTGCTGCCCCCGCTCCCAAGAAGGAGCCCGAGTTTGTCGCTCCCCAGGTCAATGAGCCTTCGCGGATACCCCCTGTTCCCAAGATTGATCTACTCAAGATGAAAAATGCCGAGGATCCTATTGTTCAGGACCTAGTGCACATTGTCAACGACCTTATTGTTGTTATCAACGCCGACAATGCGCAGAACCGCTACGGGTCGACCATCACCAAGGCCAAGGATGGCGTCAACAACGTCCTGAACAAGATTGAGGGTGTCAAGAACGATGCCAAGAAAAATGCCGCAGCTGAGGTGTCTAGCAAGGTCGTTGAGTTCGAAAAGGCTGCCGATGAGATGGTCAAGAGAGTGGAACAAGTAATGGTCAACCAGGAGATTGTCTGGCGCCAGGAGTTTGAGCAGGAGATGGAGCGTATCCAAAAGGCCTATGAAGAAAAGGTGCAGTTGCTGCAAGGCCGTGAGCAGAAGCTCATGCAGGAGCGTCTTAACGCCCAGCTCATGGAGCAGGCCGTCATGCTCAAGCGCCAGTTCACCAAGGAGGTCAAAGCCCAAGTCGAGGCCGAGCGTGAGGGCCGTCTTGCTAAATTGCGTGACTTGTCGGCGGCTGTTAGTGGTCTGGAGAAGCTAGCCGACGGCTGGAACGCCGTGGTTGACAGCAACCTGCAGACGCAACAACTACATGTAGCTGTTGAGGCGGTGCGTGCGTCGCTTGAGAACACACAGCATTCCAAGCCTTTCGTCTCGGAGCTGGTAGCGCTCAAGGAAATTGCTGCCGAGGATCCCGTGGTCGACGCCGCCGTCGCTTCCATCAACCCCTCGGCTTACCAGCGTGGCATTGCGGCTCCGGCTGAGCTGGTCGACCGCTTCCGCCGCGTGGCGTCTGAAGTGCGCAAGGCCTCGCTGCTGCCTGAAAATGCTGGAGTTGCCAGCCACGCGTCTAGTGTGTTGCTGAGCAAGGTCATGTTCAAGAAGTCTGGGCTGGCCGACGGTGACGATGTCGAGAGTATCCTGACCAGAGCCCAGACGTACCTCGAGGAGGGCGATCTGGACAATGCGGCTCGTGAAGTCAACGGCCTTTCCGGCTGGGCCAAAATGCTGAGTCGCGACTGGCTTGGTGAGGTGCGCAAGGTTCTGGAGGTACAGCAAGCTTTGGATGTAAGTGATTATTTGCCCTGCGTCTTTGCCTTTGCCTTTGATTTGTTTGTTTCTTCATGACATGGAACAGCTAACTAATATCTTTCTTTTACAGGTCATTTCTACCGAGGCGAGATTGCAGAGCTTGAGGCTGGAGCAGCAGGATTAGAGCCCGTTGGGCAAGCTGGCGGGGTGTTGTTGAAGCAAACTGGGTTCCTTTGAGCTCCAAGTGTACAGTAGCAATAGCAATAGACGGACTGGGGGCAAAGCAAACATTTATTTTTAAGCAAGCCGGGGCCTGTAAGATCCGCCTAGTAAGGAAGTAGTAATATTCTGCCGTAGCCTACTTACATTTCGACCATGGTATTATGTGTCGGCCGCAAGGTCATTTTTGTTCATCTTAAACCTGTGTTCCACCTTTTGCTGACGTAAGCAGTCCGCGATGATTTTTTTTGGTGTTGCTGGTCTTCATAACTACGATTCTCCTACAACAGGGTTAACACCATGAAACGATCGTCTCACTCACACTATCCAGGATAATGATAACACGCCAGTCTCAAAGATTTCAGCTGCAAATAATGAAGCATGCTGTGTCTAGTTGTGCACGTATTCCATCGTCACAACAGTCATTACGATGTCGGAGATTCTCCCCATGGCCCCAACCCTGGCCACAACTACGTCGGGGTATTGCTACAACCCTGGTGCACGACCAGACGTATGACGCAGCATTGGCGAAGCTGAGCAGTATTGAATCCAATCAGACGCTGGCCATGCAATTTCACATGACCAGCTCAGCGGCAGACCTCAATTCCCAGGCCATGCCAGAGATGCACAAGTGGTTACACCGTGCTGGCTACTCTACTCAGGACCTGGCCGATAATCTTCGGTGTGTGCACATTGCCGGCACCAAGGGCAAGGGCTCAACAGCGGCCTACACGGCATCGATTCTGCAGAACAACCCGGATCGCCATGGTCCTGTTGGGCGCTATACTAGTCCGCACCTAATAAGCGTGCGTGAGCGAATCGCTATTGATGGCCGGCCTATCTCGCGTGAACTCTTCTCAAAGTACTTGTTTGAGCTTTGGGACCGACTGAGTCAGGCATCAATTGACGCTGGTGATGGTGTGCCAGATGCCAACGGCCCGACGACCAAGCCCATGTTCTTTCGCTACTTGACGTTGATGGCTTTTCACTCATTCATACGCGAGGGCGTGCGTGACGCTGTTATAGAGTGTGGCATTGGTGGTGAGTACGATGCCACTAACATCCTCCCTGCAAAGGCTGTTAGTGCCTCAGTAATTACGCACCTGGGAATTGACCACACCGAATTTCTGGGCACGACATTAGACGAGATCACATGGCACAAAGCAGGCATATTCAAGGAGGGCGTATCGGCTTTCATCAACCAAGTAACTAATGCTAGCCAGATGCGTGTGCTGCATCAACGCGCTGAATGGCGCAAGACACCGTTGACCGTCATTCCGACCAAACATCTGGCACCGTGGTCTGACATGCCAGGTGCGCAGCTTGATGGTCCTGTGCAGTGTAACAACCGCATGCTGGCACTGGCTGCGGCTTGCGCACACTTGAAAGTGCCATTTGATTCAGCCCGCAAGCCAGACGCATACCCAGAGTGGGTTAGGAATGGCCTAACTAATGCATACCTGCGTGGACGCTGTGAGGTTGTCACAATGCCCGATGGCTTGAAGCTATATCTGGATGGAGCACATACAGTGGACAGTATCCGCGAGACGGTGCGCTGGTTCGTAGCAGATCTAGAACCAGACGATACCCCGTTTCTGGTATTCAACCAACAGACGCGCGACTCGGCACCGCTAATTGCTACGATGATGATGGAGTATGCGGCGTTGACATCATACCAGCTGATCTTCCGGCGAGCCTTCTTTTCCCGCAACGAATCAGATCCTGTGACTGACGGAAAAGAGAGCGAGCGACCGCTGATGATGCAGAACAAGGCCAAGGAGGAGTTTATCAAGTTCTCGCCCAAGACCAAGACGTTTGTATCTCGCAGTGTACTCGAGACTATCAAGGGAATCTACTGGCAGAGCAGGCTCATGTCCAACCGCCACAAGCGTCCGAAGGTTTTAGTGACAGGAAGCTTATACTTGGTAGCTGCAGCACTGCGCGTTTTACGCGGCGATTTAGATAACATGGATTAGTAGACGTAAGTGGGTGGGTATGTATCAGGAGTGTATATAAGCATTTGATAATTTTGGATATACATAATGGCTACTTTGGTATGACACGGCTTCACGTTGTTATGGAGACATGGCTCAAACCCTTACTCCATTGTGGATAGTACAGCTCCGACAAGATGCAAACTTCCAGTGACTAAGACCTCCACACTCTCCATGTCTTGGAGACCACTGGACAACTCTCGCGCTATGTCCAAGGCATCGTTAACCGTCGACGTTACAGAGATAGAGGCTGTTGGATCGATCCGGCGCCACTTGGAGGCAAGTTTATTCTGCACAGTAAGGGCTTGGATATTTTCCGTGTCGGCTTGGTGGTTAACGAGATCTAGGGCGCCTCATTAGTTTGCATTCCTGACGGGACAGCGCGAACTACCCAACTAACCTTTTGATTTAGGGTGTTTGGTGACATTTGTGCAGAATACTACGTGACCAAAGTGCACCTTGTTGTCCCTAATGATTTCGTACATAGTATCAAGGAAGTCAACGGCCTCTTTGCGATCTTGCTGGTTGAAAATGAGAACCTTGGTACTCGCAACGCTTCTGGATGTTATGGTTAGCAGTATTACTGTGTTGAGATAGAAAGGAACCTACTTCTTTCTGCACTCTTGGGCAAACCAGCGCGAGCATACTTTGATGCTGTCTATTGTGTGAGCACCGTCAAGATGCCACGTAACCTTGCCTTCGGTTTTAATTTGACACCGGCCCTTCCAAACCATGGACTGCAAGCCATCGATGAACTCTGAAGGCAAAGCGGTAGTAGAAGCTGTTCTTGTGGCGAACTCGGGGTCTACCTTCTGGAGAACAGTTTCTGCTAGTTTGATAGCTAGACTGGCGTTGGATTTCTGAAAGTCTGCATCGGGCTTAATCTTGATGCCTCCCAGTCTTGAGTCCAGGCCGACAAAGTTCAGGCTGACAGCCTTTTCCCGTGCTCTGTCCCGTAGCACCTTTTCGGCCGCAGGGACTTGAGAGACAGAAAAGGCTGGGCTGCCCGTCTTCATAATTCCCGCCTTGTGCCATGCAATCTTTTCCACTGTATTGCCTAATACAAACACGTGATCTATGCCAAGCATAGAAATGCCTGTTGCTGCAGGTTTCGGTGCCAGGTTAGTAGAGTCAAACTCCCCACCAATCCCTGTTTCGATCACTGCAACATCGACACCTTCTTGCAGAAAAATGTGGTAGGCCATCAACGTCAGGTAACGTGCATAATTTGGCCTCTCTGTAGTAGCCGCGTTATCCATCTGGATAGTTTTAGCCTCCGCCTGTCTCAGCTTCTCCCAGACATCGAAGAAATAGTGCGTGAACAACGTTTCGGAAATTGGCTTAGAGTTTAGCTGAATGCGCTCACGCACGCTGACCAAGTGTGGTGATATCAGCAGACCCGTGCGTCTCGGCGTGCCATGTACACGTTGCCAGGATGCCAGTATCGAATCGACATAGGCACAAGTACTCCCCTTTCCCTTGGTACCGGCCACATGAACGATATTGAGACGGTTAAGATCATCCGCTGAGTGTCCAAGCCGCGCAAGATGTTCATGCATGTCCTTTATGGAGGCCTGGTTTGGCTTGATGCCGGCTTTTTTGCGTGCCTCGACAACAGCATTTGAGGATTGGAGTGAGTTGAGGGTTTCAATGGCGTCCTGGGACAGACGAGTTATTGTTAGTTTATCGTAGGGACATGTATAAGAAGAGCCCCGACTTACATTGTAGCTGCGCCCACGGTTCTCTGGTATTGAGGTGTGTGTCAAAGTTCGGATAGAGCATCTTGTACTGACAGTATGGCTTCGGGCTGCTAGCAAAGCTAAAGCTCCGTTCCTCCTGCTTAGTCTCGAGGTGGGGACCATGGAAAAGGGAAAGACTTGATTTCCTGGGGATGGAGGGGTTCGTATAGTTTCACAAAGAAGTATTCATCCGTGCGTGCGTGAAGCAGGGGGGAGACGGGTGTATTAAGGGTTGACGAGTTGTGTGACCGGTTGATTCTTGAACTGGAATTCGAATATGTTTAACGTCTGCGGGGCACTTGGTTTTGGAGGACTTGAGCTTGAAGATATTTAATTTCTACTGTTTGTTGTGTTATAATTCTGGTATATTGAAGCAGTTTTTTTCTTCCTTTTTAGAGGCTAATTGCGCAGCGCTGATTCGGGCATCCATGCGCAGTGGCGAACCACTGTCGAAACTCACCATGGTGTAGCTGGTTATCACGTTCGACTGTAATTTGAGAAATTTGCCATCGAAAGGTCACCGATTCGACTTCGGTTGGTGAGAACTGATTTTTTTTGATGTTGATTGTCATGAGATTTTTGTCGACGTCAGGTAAGGTTGAGAACATCAGACGCATTTGGTAGAATCACACCGCTCACAGAATAGTCGTTGAACAAAACCGCCAAGCTTTTCCAGAGCCCATGCATGCATGACATATGACAAGGAAGCCCCTAGTCAAAAAAAAGCAACTGGTCCAAACTGGATACTTCCGGTCATTCTTGACAGGCACTCCCCCCTCGTATGACAAAATCCAGAGTCATCTATTCCTTTTTTTTCCTTTTTTCTATTTTCTTTTTTCTCTTTACTCGTCGAGATGAAATGCAGGTTTATTGACAACCTACATACCTGTCCTGCTGTCTCTGCTGCCTGTAACAAACCTCCCGCCTATCATCTCTACAGAGATAGACAGAAAACAAGAGCAGGTCAGGCTTTTTCTACCCGGCCGGGCCTGTCTGTCATTTCACAAGATCTAGCCTTAGGGCTTTGGTACTAGTAACAAAGGGGACGTACGTATGTTTCTAAACAAACGTGATATTACAGCAACAAGTTGTGCAGTATTACGCGAGGCCCCAGCTCCTTTATATCGTCATCATGTTTTTCTCATGTCCGATTCAGGTTAAGCCCTGTTGTCCCAGCAGCAACCAAGCTACCCTGCCAGTCCTAGCTATGGATAGGCAAACTGACAGGAGATAGATACGTAAGTACGTATGCGTTGATGCTTGCAACTTGGTGCACATGAACTTCCGTGCATCCGGCCAGGATGGACAGGCCAATACTACAATCGTAGGATTGGAGATGGCAAAATCTTGCTACTACTATTTGGAGCTAAAAATGTAGGGTAAGCATTTATCTTCCCCATGTGCCGCTTGTTCATTGAACCTCCTTTTCGTGCTAACTACCTCCATATTTCCTCACTCCTATCTCTACGTTCTCATCTCGCCATACCTTTGCCTCTCTGCCTCTTCGTCCCTTCGTCCCCTAATCCCATCGTACGTCGATTTCTCTTTCTCTTTCTCTTTCGTGTTTTTTTATTTGTCTATTTCCTTCTTGCTTGTCCGTTATGGTCCCCAAACACCCCACCGATGCGCCTGGCGATACAGCCAGCATCGCAGCTGGTTCTCCAGCAACGACTACTACACCTGAGGCTCCCAAAGGCGACATCGTGCCTCCCACTGAGCCTCCTTCTGACTCTCCCCTCGCAAAATCCACACCCACTCGCACACGCGCCGAGACTATCATCATCATGCTTGCCCTCTGTTCTTCTCTCTTCCTAGTCGCCCTCGATTCCACCATCATCACAACCGCTCTTCCTACAATTGCTGCCGACTTCAACTCATCTCTAGGCTACACCTGGATTGGCAGTGCTTTTATGCTATCCAATGCGGCTTTGGTACCAATCTGGGGAAAGGTTTCCGATATTTGGGGCCGCAAGCCTATGCTACTCATCGCCACCGCCATCTTCTTTCTCGGCTCGCTGCTCTGTGCCGTCTCGCAGAGCATGGCCATGCTAATTGCTTCTCGTGCCATCCAGGGTGGCGGCGGCGGTGGCATTCTCTCGCTGGTGAACATCTGCATCAGTGACCTTTTCTCGCTGCGCCAGCGCAGCTTCTATTTTGGAATGATTGGTCTAGTCTGGGCTGTTGCCGCGGCTTCCGGGCCGCTTCTAGGCGGTGTTTTCACGACAGAGATTGGCTGGCGCTGGTGCTTTTATATTAACTTGCCCATCTGCGGCGTCGGCATTGTCGTCTTGTTTTTCTTTCTCAAACTCCACAATCCACGCACGTCTATGAGCGAGGGTCTCGCTGCTGTCGATTGGATGGGCAGCATGATGGTCATTGGCGGCACAACCATGATCTTACTAGCACTTGAATTCGGCGGCATTACCTTTCCGTGGGACTCGCCTACCGTGCTTTGTCTGATTATCTTTGGCAGTGTCATGATTGGCTTGTTTGCCGTCATCGAGTGGAAGATCGCCAAGTACCCCGTTATACCCTTGCGCATTTTCAAAGCCACGGCCAACCAAGCTGCTCTATCCATAGCTTTTTTCCAGTCTCTTGTTTTCCAATCTGGAGCTTACTGGCTACCGCTGTATTTCCAGGGTGCCAAGGCCCATACCTCACTTCAGTCTGGCTACTATCTTCTACCCTTCATCGTGTCTCTGGCCATCTTTTCCACACTCGCCGGCCTATTCATTAAAAAGACCGGCCAGTACAAAGTGGTTATCATTGCCGGTATGGCCACCATGACTGTTGGCTTCGGGCTCTTTATCGACCTTGACAAAAATACGTCTCTCGCCAAGATTATTATATACCAGCTTATAGCAGGTATCGGCGTCGGTCCCAACTTCCAGGCTCCACTCCTTGCACTCCAAACTAACGTTGCCCCCCGCGATATTGCCTCGGGTACTGCTACGTTTAGCTTTTTTCGTCAAATCGCTGCTGCTATCTCTATTGTTGTTGGAGGCGCCATCTTCAATAACGAGATGGATACCAACTACAAGAGTCTTGAGCCCGCCCTTGGGGCCAGCCTTGCAGACCGCTTCAGTGGCCACAACGCCGCTACCAGCGTAACTATGGTCCGTAGTCTGCCCCAGGCCCAGAAAGTGCTGGTTGAAGCGATCTATGCGGCATCTATAAGCAAGATGTACATCATGTTTACTGTTTTTGGCTTTGTTGGAACACTAGCTGCGCTATTCATCCAGCAAAAGACGCTTAGTAGAGATCATGTTGAGCACAAGACTGGCTTAAAGAGTATGCAGTCCGAGCACAACAGAAGCTCGAACAGTGATGAAGAGGCAGCGCCGCAGTCCGAAAAAGCGCAAGTCTCCGCCTAAATTATACGCAACAAAACGTATGTCTTGTCATTATCTTCGGGCTGTTTTATTCATGTTTTCTTTTGGGGGTTTTTTGAGATCATCGCAAAAGCATAGCTGGTGGATATACCCTTTTTGGTTCTTTTTGGTGTTCTTGATTTTTGAATTGTTGCGTACACATTTTTACACATGTTTCTATATATTTTAGTCTCCTTACGATGGTCCTAACCAAATAAAACAAAGTAATAATACTCAAAGTAATACACAATTCCTTTGGATGGTGTTTCCTGTTTCAATATAAAGCTTCTTATATCCAAAAAGTGGCACTAATTCCGGGATGACAAGTCAATGTAACGACTCAACCCCAAATGCCCACCGCCAACATAAAATAAAGATGCTTGTATAACACAAAATCGAAGGGCTATTGATCAATAAGAATCATCACTGTCAGTATTTGCTTATTCTCTGTAACATGACCTCAAGCCTTCGTATTACGTTGCTGTATACTATTTCTAACAAGTGCTAAACACAGGTGTAGACATGTTTACAATAAACAGCTGATACTGTAAATCTTGACATACTAGTGAAGTATAGTAAGCAAGCCTATTAGCTTCCATGTGACCAACCATCATACTACGAAACTAGCCCTGAGTAGCTTAGCTACAAGATTCCGGCAGAGCCCTGCACTTTTCACAAGCGATGGGCTGTAAGTGACAAGGAAAGAAGACTTGAAGATATATGGTCTCAGAGTCGCATGAGAAGGCCAGACAACCATGGCATGGCCGAAGGCGCAGTCATATATATTAACCATTAAACAAACTTACGTGATAATCACCCATCGCTTTGAAGGATACACAAGATCCAGTCCTATTTAAACACTACATAGGAATGTATTACAGACTAGGAATCATAGATGGGTCTTCTAAAGAAGCAAATCACCAAAAAGAAGACATACAACAATGGGGATTCCCACGTGGTCACCCACTGTAGTACTGATCCAGCGCTTCGTAGGTTAACTAAGGGAGAGCGGACGGGATCCCATGCTTTCTACAAGCTGTGGTCGTATGTAGCAGGTTGGCAGTCTGTAAACCTTATCAAGATAAGGTCTGTGTCTATGCCACAAAAAGGACAGCGAGTAGATCGCCATTGACGTCTCCGATACGGGGAATCGAACCCCGGCCTT
>MKGM01000463.1:0-13458 GCA_002018265.1 Ceratocystis harringtonii | reverse complement strand
CCCCCCCGAGGGTTGTAGGAGGGAGAGTTGAGCTTAGCTGGCATCCGAGTTTGCGAAACCCATTTACTTTGATGAAAATGCCAGCCACAATGCCCTCACTAGCCTTGATAGCTCAGCTGGCAGAGCGCGACACTAGTAATGTCGAGGTCAGCGGTTCAAATCCGCTTCGAGGCAGTCTACGGCGCGTCATCACTTATGGTGCTGAGTCTTCCGTCGGGTCCGTTATTTTTATATTTTTTGTTGATCGTGATTTCCCATCCGGAAGAAGACGGCCCCACCAGCAATACGATGACCAATATTTGCCATCTCACTGCGGTGAATTACTCAGCCATTTCTTTGAGTCTTCTCTTGCTTCCTGATTCGTTGCTTTACTAATATGAATGTCTACCCCACATTTAACAACAATAGTCGACCTCCACGGGCTCCGTGCTGTCATGCCTTCTCTATTCATTTTGTTCTTTCCTGGGTGTAGCTCAGGACACAATTGTTTGTTTTGTTTTTTTTTTTCTTTTTTTTCTTCTTTTTTTATAAGAGAAACAGTCTGAATATCGTGCCATTTTGTATCTTATTAGTGCCATCCTCTCCTGACTCAAGGCTTATATTACATCCATTTCTCTCCATCTATTGTTACTGAATCTTTCTTCTTCACATTACCCGTGCTTCTGTTAGCTCCATAAGTTCCGTGTATATATATATATATATATATATATTCAATGCCCATCCTTCCGGCTTTCCTATAGTTTATCAATTTGCTACTCATCTACACTCGTCTCCGATAATCGGCAAGACAGCTGTACTCCTCTTATATCACTCACATACGACAAGAAGGCCTCTCTCTTTTTTCCTTTCCTTGACCTGCTTTATCATCCCGTGCTAGGTAGCTCTTTTTCTTCTACTTTTCGCCAAATCTCCGCCTATCCCACTCTATCTATACCTTCTGCCACCGTCATGTCTCTTTCAAAGCGCGCCGAGCCCATCGCTCGCCAGACACCCCTGACTAAGATATGGGAGGTCATTGCGAATGTCTGGCATCCCGAAACAAACCCCTCTGGATTTGTTAGTCTAGGTGTAGCTGAGAACTCTTTGATGCACAATACTCTGAGCGAGAAGTTGCCCGCTGCCAACGATATTTCCACCGTTGCTTTCACCTATGGGAATGGCCTTAGTGGCTCACTTCGACTGAGAACTGCCCTTGCCTCCTTCTTGAATGACAAGCACTCGCCCGTTACTCCAATTCTGCCCGCCCACATCATGTTGACCAACGGCTGCAGTGCGGCCATCGAGCAGTTGTCGTGGATCTTGGCCAACCCGGGCGACGTTTGGCTTCTTGGCCAGCCCTACTATGGGACCTTTGTCCCCGACTTGGGCCTGCGCCCCGACGCCGAGGTTATGCCCGTGAGCTTCGGCGATGTTGATCCCTTGGGTATAGATGCTGCTCAAGCGTACGAAGCGGCCATAATAAAGGCCCAGAGCCAGGGGAAGCGGGTTGCTGGGCTGATGCTGTGCAACCCCCACAATCCTCTTGGTCGTTGCTACACACAAGAAACCATTGTAGCCTTGATGAAGCTGTGCCAAAAGTATCAGATACACCTAGTAGTTGATGAACTCTATGCACTGTCAATCTGGAAAAATACAGTTGATCTCGATGTAACTCCCGCCAAGTTTGTTTCTTGCCTATCAATTCCTACCGAGGGGCTGATCGACCCTAAGCTTATCCACGTGCTTTGGGGAATGTCCAAGGACTTTGGAGCCAACGGCATCCGAATTGGTATGATCATAGACCAGCACAACGAGGCTCTGCGCCAGGCCATCTTTTCTACGTGTATTTACAGCTCTATATCCTCGCTGTCTGATATAATGACGACCAAGATTTTTGAGGATAGGGCATGGGTAGAGTCGTATGTTGCCGAAAACAATCGCCAACTCTCTGACCGATTTGCGATAGTAGCTCATTGGGCCAAAGACAATGGCATTGAGTATGCAAAGGGCACTAACGCCGGGTTCTTTGTTTGGGTAAATCTGAGTGATGTTTACCTCAGGCATCATCCCAATGCGATCAAGTCATCTACTATCAATGACGAGATCACCGCGGCCCTCCTTGAAAACCGCGTATTTTTAGCCTCCGGCTCCAACTTTGGCTCTGAGAACCCAGGTTGGTACAGAATAGTATTTGCCGTTGACGAAATAAATCTGGTTGAAGGTTTAGATCGAGTGTTGAAAACACTTAGGGGCCAGGTTGTGGCGTAGGAAATCTTCGAAGCTATATTAGCCTATTCCTTTTTTTGGTAAAACCTGTTTTTTTTAGGGGGTGTTTTGAATACGTAGTTATTGTCTTACGCCGAATTTAGTTATCGAGTATGAATAATAAATATATGCATTAGCAAAAATCACACTTGGGTAAGCAGATGTCGTGTGTAACAAACGTCTTGATAATACTACAATTATATTATAAGTAGTAAAACCCTAGACTTGGGCCAGCAAACCCTAGAGTATTTGAAGAATTTACCTGGCCCCTCTACGCATTTTTCAATGCACATTTTCCCTCAAGCAATACGTGCCTCAACACATGGCGACATCGTTTTATTGGTTTTCTCGACTCCCGCTTGAACTGCAAGACCATATTTGGGACTTGATTATATCAACATCCAACGTCCTGCCGGCCGGTGCCTATCATGCCACATTAGTGCGAAGCGCTCATGGACCATGCCAACGCCCAAAATACCGGCAAGGAGCAGAGGGGGGAGGAGAAGAAGAAGACGAGGAGGACGACGCTGATACGTATGTATACACTCCTACCTCTCAGCCGTATGGAGCCGCAGAAGCAGCAGCCCAGGTAGGAGTCTGCACTCAGCCCTCCAGACACTCCACCGCGTCCCCTGGGCCCACTCATATTTTTCTGCATCGCGACGGGCCTGAGCTCATGACTACGCCACGGGACGCTCTGTTTGCATCCATTGCCGCCTTGCAGATAACCTGCCGCCGGTCAGCATTGGCCGTCAAGCGCCGCCGGTGCCAAGAACCGGCTTTACTTGATGAGCCAGCCAAGGGCTTACTCCTGCATTCATCGCCCTGGAGCTCGTGGTCGTTGTCAGCACGGCGCATCGATGCGAATTCGGAACTTGTTATTCTAGAGCATGGCTGGCAGCGCCCTTGTAGTCGCGTAGCGGCATCAGCGGCCGCAAGTGCCGGTGTGTACGGAAGTAGTGCCGGGCAGATACAGGATCTGCGGAAACTGCGATATATGGGCATCATGTGGCCGGGGCCATGCGCAGATGGCGGCCTCTTTTACAACCGCGAAAGTGTCGGCGGTCTTCTCTCTATATGGAGCGACTTGGCGGCGCTCTACGTGGTGGTACGACCCGAGTACTTGCATGAAGAGCCGTGGCCAGAGGCATCTAAGAGCATAGATGTGCGAGATTATTTGGCCGGATGCTGGAGGGAAGGGCCATCCGAAACGGTGTTTGTAGCAGCATCACGCGAATATTTTGAAGTGCCTGTGGAGAATATCGCTAAGGCCGGGCAGCTTTGGAGGGCCATTGAGTTGTTGAGCGACGCAAGACAACAGACGTGGTTATGGGCGATACATGCCAGAAATCAGGGTGTGCAGCGGCCATGGACGCGGTGCCGAGTGATGAGCTGGCGCGAAAGGCGGGGTGGGATTTAGATCGCGACACCAAACGGTGTTTCCCAAGGGTTTCAAGGCGCTCTCAGCCTTGCTTCGGAGTGGCTGGGGGTTGGACAGTCAGTCGATCGCGACCAGTATATTTGGAGAAGGCTGGCTGGAGTCGATAGCAACTAGTAGATCTGGGGAGGGCTAACTGGTTATGGTTAGACATGAATCTTTCGATACTTTGTTAATATGAAATCTTGTTCCCCATAATTCCCTTCAACATTAGGTTAGGCCTTGTGTTCGGCTTCTTGGGCATAGTTCATCATCCAGCCAGCGCCACCGATGTGGATACTTGCAGTAGTGCTGAAGGCTGGAAAGGGCCTCTAGAGTGGGTTCCCTAGAAGTGCTGTGGTGTCATAATAGTGCTAGGTTTAATGGAGGTAAAAAACCAGAGGAGATTACGAGAGTACAGCCAAGGAATAATAACCTACAAGCAGCCTTGTGAAACCTCGGGCTACTGCGGGCTATACACAGTGCGAACACAGTCCGCAAGTCAGAAGTCAAAACACACATTTCAGGTCCTACGGTTCTGCGGTATCCAGGGCAAATATCAAACCTTCTTGGTCATGTTTCTAGACACAATGATTCGAGTTACATTCTGTTAATTTCAATCACAACGTATTATTAATATCTGCTATCACTAAGATAGACAGAAAGAGAAAACTATCACGTAAATCAAAAGACCCTCCAATAAAACTAATACTTGTCCAACGTTTTCCTTAAGTCAATTTCACCCTTCCCATTTACTCCATCAGGATAGAGCTCCTGCGGACTCTTTACAGAGAAGCAGAAACACCAGTCTTGCCAGAAGCTAGGTTAGAGGCATTCTTGATGAAAAGTGACTTACTCTTGGCCAAGGTAACTACCCACGACCAGATTCTAACTGGACCAATCTGGCCAACGCCAGCCGACTTTCCAACAGAGATAAAAGCCAAAACGCCCTTAGAGGGCTTGAATTCCTTGAAGTTACCCTTACCGGCAAGAGCCATTTTCAGGTTGCCAAAAAGAAGAGCAACCTGCTTATCAATACGAGCAGCCTGCTTAGATTCAAGATTGCCGATATCACCGACGCCCCAGATGTTCGCAGCCTTGGTCGACTGCAAAGTCTTCTTCAGCTGGAGGTTCTTGTCGTTGTCGAGGAGCGATTCCGGCAGGAAGTCAGAGTTAACGCGGCTGCCAAAGGCGCGGATGAGGAGAGCATCGTTGAAAGTCTCAATGCTTTGACCTCCACTCGAGTAGGTGATGGTGACGACACCATTGGCCTCGATAACACGTGCGTTTGTCTTGATGGTCACACCCAACTTGGTCAGGGTGTTGGAGGCCGACTTGCGTACACTCTTGGACATGCCGGGCAGGATGGAGTCGTCCGACGAAACAATGATGACGTTCTTCTTCTTGTCACCGGTGTACACGGTACCCAATTCGCCGGCAATTTCAGTGCCGGTAATGCCAGCACCGCCAATAACAATGGTGTCAGCAGCATCAACATTGGCCTGGAGCTTGCGTAGTTCGACAACGGTCTGATCATGAGACTCAAGAGTCTTGAGTGGAAGACCGCTGCTTTCAGAGGTGCCAGTAGCAACTACCAGGTGGTCATAGTTAAGTTCCTTCTTTTCACCGCCGTTGGTGAGAATGGAGACGAGGTTCGCAGAAGGACTGACATCAGTAGCCTTGCCTTCAATGTACTCAAAAGCACCGAATTTGTAAGCGGAGAATCCAGGCAGGAAGTCAATGAGCATCTCGTCCTCGGAAACCTGGCCTGGGATAATGCCACGCACAGCAGCCATGTTCCAGTAAAGAAAGTGGGATGGGGATACGAGGGTGACCTTCAGATCGGGATTCTTGGCCAGACCACGTTTCAGCAACTTGTGAGAAATGCTGAGGCCAGCAAAGCCTGAGCCAAGAACGATAATGGTAGGCATATTGGGTACGATTATAAATGAAGTTGAGAAGATATTGAGAAAACGAAAAGTAGGTTGAGCAGCGGGTTTTGGGAAAAGGGTAGTAGGATAGACAAAAAGGGAAAAGCCAACAGGGCCGGCAGTAAGTTCCTTATATATGTACTTTTACTGCCTACATGTCCAGGAGGTTTATTTTTGCCTTACGTAATATAACAGAGAGCCTGAATCTGGCAGTTGCCCCTTTCTTGTTCATGATTCTATGTACGCACTAGCACTAGCAGTAAACATATGGACTGCATCGCTACTTATCGCGTCAAAAGATCCTTAGGCTAGCTACCCATAGCAGCCCGCCATCAATGGGGCTTTGCTGGGCTCCCGCGCGCGATATTAGGTGCACTCTTAACAAATTTAACCAAGAAATAAGCGGCCTAGCATTATTATGGGCCATGGTCTAGGCCCTAACCCTACACCTGACTATGTAAAAGGAAAGACACTGCACGGAGTTCATGATCATGTCCAGACTACGCACGGAAAATGGCCACCGGGCTCAATTTTCACGTTACTATCAACCAGTTGGTTAGTTAGAGCATCAGCTAGCGTTGTGGATTTGTGATGTGGAGATTTAGGCGATTTGTATTGCTTTTGCTTTTGTAATCATTTGGGGAATAGATATTTGCAGGAAATGCAGGGCAGTGATTGAGGAGGTTAATGTCAGTTTCGGCGTTGGCGTTGGCGTTGGCGTTGGTGTTGAAGTTGAAGTTGGAAGTTGAAGTTGAAGTTGGAAGTTGAAGTTGAAGTTGGAAGTTGAAGTTGATGTTGGTGCTGTCATCCTCTTTCGCTTAGTATGCCGCTTGTTTTCCAACACCGCTGGATTGGGATTAGTAGGGCACATTAACCAAGTATAAGCGAGGGTAGCTCGTAGCTACGAACTAATCTTACTAATAGCTGCAGAGCTTACTTATGGGGATTACTAAAGAGTTTGTGGGGCAACACAAATATGAAAACGGCATAGCCAAAACCTTGTCAGTGCGCGAGGAGCTGGGGTAAAGCTCAGTGTCTTCGTGGTCAAGGCAGTTAAGCATAAGTCGGGAGGATAGGAAATTGCTTTGGGGATAAGTCGAGCTTCTAAGTTTAATGGATAATTGGCCTTTTAGCTGGTAGTTGGAACGGGGCCTCGTCTTGCAAGGACAAGAGAGCCAGCCAGCCCGTCGTTACATACATATTCAACAGCAGCTAGTTCTCTGTTGTGCAAAAGAAAAACAGACAGCCTTTGAGCCAGGCCAAGGGGGATTAGCGGCCTGATCTGACCATTTGAAACCTGGCTGTATTTGCGCTATGCTAACAAAACCGGCTGTGGCAACAATATCTAGAAATGTAAAGTTCTTTTGGTGCAAGAAAGGCGTGGAAATTGTGGCACGACGAGTAGCGGCAACGATGAACTGATAGTACAAGCAGAAGTGGAAAACAAAGTAGCACGCGGGTAGCTGGAGGTACTGGCAAGTATCTTTACCATGGTTGTAGTCGAAGTTGCCTATGATAAGTATGTAATGCTTGTACTGGTACATGAAGATAGACGCACGTACATGTATGTACAATTGCACGACGGACGAACTTGTTATTCTGTCAAAATGGTGGTGTGAGTTTTAATGCTTTCCTATTGCTTGACTATATTGGCTAGTGGCGATTTTCTAGTCTTTTTGCCTCTTTTTTTATTTGGAGGTTTCATTTTCATTTCATTTCTTTCTGATTTTTTCGTGCTTTTTTTCTGCTTGTTTTAGTTTTCTTTTCTTTTTCATTTTCGTTTTCTTTCGTTTTCTTTTCATTTTCATTTTCTTCTGATTTTTTAGAGCTTTTCTTCTGCTTGTTTTAGTTTTCTTTTCTTTTTCTTTTTCATTTTCATTTTCATTTCATTTCTTTCTGATTTTTTCTGATTTTTTCTCATTTTCTAGTGCTTTTTTTCTGCTTTTTTTCTGCTTGTTTTAGTTTTAATTTTCTTTCATTTTCATTTTCATTTTCATTTCTTTTCTTTTCATTTTCTTCTGATTTTTTCTGATTGTTTTACTTTACTTTTCTTTTTCGTTCTTTTTCGTTTTCTTTCATTTTCCTTCGTTTCCCCCCCTTTTTTGTCTTATATGTCCCGCCTTCTTCTTTTTTTGTGTTTTCTGATGCTTTTCTTTCTCCTGCTTTCCCACGACTCAGTGAAGTAAATCCTTCCTCCTGTTGCGGTATAGCTCGCTCGCACTTCCTCTACATGTCACACAATTATTATAGCTAGACACCAGGTCGCATCTTAGATCCTGACGGTCCTGACACTAGACCCTGACGCTAGTCGCTATCTGTCATTTGTAAACACCATTGACGTCACCCTTTGAAAGTCGACTCACGCAACATCAGATACTGAGTAGCTGGTCACGAACAGTCGACAGTCTGTTGCTCTAGTTCTTGTACTATTAAACACACTATTCAGGATAATGACGTACATATCAGCACTTGTTATGAGGCCAAGCTCACTACCTCGCTTATCCCCTCACCTATCACGTTGTCTTGATTCTGCTAGTACTAATTGCGGACTTGGAGGCAGCTATGAACCGCGCTACTTTGAGGTGGCGCTTTTGATATCTAATCGTGACTGTTGGGGAACCTTTCAACTGTCATAGAGATGGTCTTCCTGTAGTTGGGTGCCTAGAGGTATCACGCACTGGAGGGTTAGTATCCACGCAGATAGATCAGCCACTCACAGCCTAGATTTCGACTAAACAATATGTCTTCACCTTGCGACAAATGGATGGCAAGCTACAGTTCATCCCCACGGCGAGATCGCCTGGCCATCTGCATCAATCGCTTGAACTGATCGTAACCAATTCCCAGTTTCCAGGCTGTATTGACTTGGCTTTACAAGCATACCTATTCCGGTAACGATCTCTTCATTCTCAATTATACCCATCGTAAAGCCGGTATCATAAACGTTGTAGAAACCATCTAACCGTATGCCGTCTCTGCCCTTATGCCGTCTCTACCCTTTTGCCACACCTGCTGGGAGGTGTACCCCACCACTGGCTACAGAGCAGCCCCGAGATGTAGGCTCTGTAGGAGTCTAAATCACTAGGAGAACCAACGCCCCAAGCAAACCACGGCTTGCATTGTACGTAAAAATGCAGGGCACGCGGTAGGAGAGCCATCTTGTAGGAGGGGTGCTCGGGTGGAGAAGACGGCACCAAAACCAGCGACCCAGTTGCAGGACAAGAGCAGAGACGACAGCCAGGTCAACTAGAAATGAAAAAGAATGTCCCTAGCCGAGCCTGAGTCTGAGAAAGAGCCAACCTAGTTTTGTTACAACGAATTTTAGGTGATATAACAATCTGGAGCGTCAGCGCGAGAAATGGGTGACTAAACCATGAAGAGGCGCTACGAAAGACAGTCACAGGCAGAGAGTAGACATCGGACAGCGTATGGACAAGACAAAGGACCACCCGGAATACACTCGGCATAGCCCAAGGCATGGATGGGAGGTCCGCCCTAAAAGCATAGCCTATGTAAAAAAGAAAAAAAAGACATAGAAACAACGGAGACCTATTAGGCTCACCCAGACCTGTGCCCTATACGTGTAAAATAATGAAGAGGACGCTTCAACTAATAGGGACATGCAATGCGCTAGAAAGACGCTTCAAGTCATATGAGGACCTACAAAAGCTTATGGGAAAAAGAAAGAGAGCACGTGGATAGCACTAAGAGACCTCAACGCACATCAGGGAACATGGGATGTTAAACCCACGGAAAACGAAGCGGGGGAGGCCCTAGAAAGTTGGATGTTAGTAAATGACCTTGCCGTGCTGAACGATAAAGAAGAACCTACACACCGCGTTGGTTGGGTCTTGGACTTGGTCATCAACCAATGACCATGAGACTTTTGACGTTAGAGTAAGAAGGGCAGCCCGAAAAAGACCAGATACAAAATAGAGGCTAAGGAAGATGAATGTAAACACCTTTGTCGCGGAATGCAAACGAGAAGTTGGCCAGCTGGAAAAGCTTCTAGAGAGCAACGACAACGGATCAAACAAGACTGGGCTCCTATCAAAACAGTGGAGAGGGCACTTGAGGCATCAACGCCAGAAACGCCCTCTCACATTGTGCTCAAATCATGGTGGAACGAGGAGCGCAAAGAGTAGAACGCCTGAATGAAGAGAGCTCGAACAGCATATAGCGATCATTCCACAGATAGTTAGAAGAGGACTAGATACGTGAAACAACAAAAAGCTATGAAGCGAGAAACCGTGAAATCGTGAAAGCTATAAAAAAGTCACCCATGAGCAAGCTTGCAGCGGGCCTGAAGCAGCCTAAGAACATATCCCGCGCTGTTAAACGGGCCAGCGACAAGTCAGGCAGGTGCATCCCTCTACTGCAGAGACGAAACCCGCCTGTACAGCCGAGTCAGTCAGTAGCTCTACTCCTAGAGACACATACAAAGGTGCACACAGAAAAGGAGTGGCACCTGCGAGCCTAACCCAGAGGCAAATGAATAGTCACCCCTTACACGTGAGAAAGTGAAAAACGCTTTGTGGAGGCCCGCAAACACGGCACCAGGGGCAGACTGCATCTTGAACGAGGTCTGGAAACATGCATGGGGACCGCTAAGCAACACCATAACAATATTGTATAAAAGGATGCCGTACACTTAAGGGCAACTTCTGCAGCCCTCCCTTTCGCGTGCCTAGATACAATGGCCTTGATAGGACAGAACTGGGTCGCATCCTGACAGCCAGGACGGATCATGGAGACTTTGATCAGTTATCATGACCTCCTCAATCGCTAGTGCCCGCACAAATACACCCACAGGAATAAGGGCACTTGTGTACATGTAGGAACCTACCTAAGCCATGGAGCCAAAAGTTTACGGATAAGCTACTGAAAAACACAAAAGCAGCAAAATAGGTTTCTGGCGTACTACACCAGGACCTAAAGCATCTACAGCTGAGGTGAGAATCGCAGCCCGCATATACGCAGGACGCGACTACATGCAGGGAATCAGAAAAAGAACAGAAGAGAGAAAGAGAGGGGACGTATAAGGGGGACACACAGAGAGGACACTGGCGGGAGGGGAGGACTCTGAGGAGATGTTGGAGAGCCGTTTCTCCTAACGACTAAATTAAAATGTGGCAACCGCTTCTCCAAACAGAGGACAAAACCGACGTAGTCCGCCGGAGCCAGCAGCCGTTGGCCTCTTAGACTAGACTACTATACAGACAGGACGCCACAAGGCAACCAATTCTGGAAACCTATCTCGCCCCGGGCAACATCTGGCGGAAAGGCCTCCTAGCCACAAGGCCTGACCCCAAGAAGCCATAAGAGTAGCTCAAAGTAGACACACGCCTGCCCGGAAGAGGTGTCGAGGATGACATCTTCTTCATCTCTTCCGTCCAGAACATGCTGTCATACGGTAGGTAGACGTCGAATAATACAAACAAACGACTATGACGTCGTGCACTACGCATGTAGTGGCATCCCACACATATCCTACCTCTTCAAAAGCAAGACCCATACCTCCTGTGGCTGAACATCCAAGCCTACCAGTACGATACAATGGAAATGAAGTCTTCGGATATACTGTAGAAGGAAAAACTTAAGAACTAACAAGATCTATTCCACACAAACAAACAAGTTTTTTCACATGTTCCTAGTCTTAGATTACAGACTTTAATGGGATTTCCAACCCCAAATCATCATTACGTATATTGCTCTTAATCGGTTTTAGTTAGCGGGAGTCACAGAGATCAAACGACGCCGGATTGGCTACCGGACAATCCGGCGCGTCGTTTGATCTCAGTGATTCCAGTAGACGTTAAATATAATCAAATCAAATTGGCTACCGGACAGAATTAATCCTCTGCAATGTTCACTATGGAGTTTTGACGAGCGAAGCGCAATTGCTCCTGCCCCATCGTGGTTGAAGCACAAAAGGAAAAGGAAAGAAAACAAAGAAGAACAAGCAAGCAACCAGGCAAACAGGCAAACAGGCAAAACAGTGAACAGAACATAGGAACAGCTCGGCACTCCCACACCCGAGAAAACCATACGTCCCCTTTCACGTGCCAACACGAAGTACCCTCCACTTGGGGTACAGTTTCTCTTCCAGATACCTGCGGCTCTTGTCTCCTGCCATCATGACGTATACTGCTCTTGATCGGTTTTAGTTAGCAGGCCAGAAAGCCAAGCACCGACAGTCAGACCACCAGGAAAAGAGGCAAATAGCTCTACACACCCCCAGAGAGCTTGAAGATCAACAGCACAGGAATCACTTGGCCACAAAACCGTTTTCGGTGCGAAAAGCGGCGAAGATCAAGCATCTAAGTGTAGTGCTGAATCAACCGAGGCCTTATGACATCGGCTGGATGAAGGGGCTACACAGGTGTACAGTCGCCCGAATTCTGGCAGCACGCTCCGGACACGGCGACTTTGAAGAGTATCACGTGCGGCCCAAACACGTGAATGCAGAGATACGGTGCCCAGTCTTAGGTTGTGACCAGCCTAAGACATTCAGCCATTCGTGGGAGTGCTAGGGAAATGAGAAGAAACTGTCCATGAGATTTGTGCGAAAGCTCCTTGCAGGAGACAAGAGCTGCAGGTACCTGGCAGAGAAACTGGACCCTAGGCGGAGGGTATTTCGCGTTGGCACGTGAAAGGGGACGTATGGTTTTCTCGGGTGTGGGAGTGCCGAGCCGTTCCTATGTTCTGTTCACTGTTTTGCCTGTTTGCCTGTTTGCCTGGTTGCTTGCTTGTTCTTCTTTGTTTTCTTTCCTTTTCCTTTTGTGCTTCAACCACGATGGGGCAGGAGCAATTGCGCTTCGCTCGTCAATACTCCATAGTGAACATTGCAGAGGGTTAATTTTGTCCGGTATTTTTGTTTATTTGTTTGTATTATTTAACTGCTACCTACTTCTTTTCCACAGCAATACGACGGCATGTTCCGGACGGGAGGACCTTTCGGGCGGTCAGCAGTGACAGGAACGCATAGATTTCGAGCATCTCTTATGACTTTTTCGGGTCCGGCAGCATAGCCAGGAGGCTCTCCATCTAGCGTGGTCCGAGGACGTACCTTTTGAGTTTCAGGAGTTGGTGATCTGGTGTTTTTGGTAGATGGAAGCCGCATGATAAAAAACTAGTCTAAAAGGCCACCGACTATCGGCACGGGGGGTAGGCCCCGGCGGAGTACAGCGTTGCAGCACTTCTAGTTTTCCTGGTTTTCTTTTCTTTTCCTCGTTCTTGTCTTCAGCAAACCCTTAGACAAGCCCTAAACCTGGAAGTGGAGTCGACCTGATTAAGATCATGAAGACAGGACGGCAGATTCCAGTGCTATTTGGGAATCCGTGTCAAGCGATGAGAAAATCAACCAGACTATATGAGCATCTGAGGGCATATGGTTTATCCTTCCACCACCCTGGTGGCTGCTGTCTTTTGCGGTGTGGATGTGACCCAAGGCAGCCTGCCACAGTCACCAGTCCGTCCGAGGACAGAGGAGCGCGAGAAAACAAAACAAAAGGGTTCGACTGTGTGAACTCTCAAAATTCAGCCCTAAGCGTGAAGATGAGCTCCTTGAGTTGGAGTGGTAATGTGGCGATGAGGAGTTGGCGATCGCGGAAAGCATCGTGAAAAAAGGGACGAGTCGATGACGAGGTTATCCTCCAGGTTGGGTATGTGCGGCCTCAAGGCTCCACGGCTCCCTATCAAATTCATTGATAGGGTCAAGGAAAAAGAATAAGAATGAAAAACAGTCATCAGTGTCATAAACATTTACCACCAACAACCCGAGAGAGGGGAAGCACCAGACCTCAAAGGTATCTCCCCCCTCCCCCGGGGGGTGTTGAACTTGAACTTGAATATATTTATCGTCTA
>MKGM01000462.1:0-13674 GCA_002018265.1 Ceratocystis harringtonii | reverse complement strand
CAATTCTTTTTCTGCTTGGTGTTGAGAGCCAAAACTACCAGCCAGCCAGGACTATGATAAGGCCAGCGTTGGGAGTGGTGACCGGGATAAGTGACCTTCTTGGCTTCTGTAATGCTGGATCTGCCCAACGGCATTCTGTCTGCTGCTGCTGCTGCTGCTGCTGCCGCTTGGCTTTTTCCGTGTGGCCCAGCGCTGTCTCGTCTCAAATAGCTGGCAATGTTTTGTATTCATCAATTCTAGGACTGAGAAACAGGCTACTACACAGCCACGCTAGTGAGCCAGTTGGGCAATACATCGAGACAGAGTTGTAGACAGTCGCAAAGCCAAACGCTGTTCTTTCCCTGTGGTGAGAAATGGGGGGTTCAGTCCGATATCATCAGGGGCGTACTTGGCTTAGCCTGACCGTGTGTGTGTGTGTGTGGGTGCGGATTGCATTGCTATGCCTCGACTATTTTCCAGGTTCTTCCAATACATGCAGGTATGAAAGAAAAATCTTCACTTAATGACTCGGCTAAGACAACCAGTATGCTAGGAAGCCGTAAGTCAGCGCCAGCGCCTGCGGTGAGAACAAACAAGCAGTGCAATCTAGAGATAAGCACCCACTGTCGCCCTCGCTGTGCGCGACGAGGGGCCGCCTCTGTAAACAACACAAGTTTAGCGCATGCTGTTCTCGCTGCCGAAAATCAATTTATGATGGCTACTATCTTATCAGCGGAGCACAAAGAGAAGCATTTTATGCCCGGCCTCTGTTGTAGTTGTGCATTCCTGATGGGTGCTGCAATGTGATTATGGCCTGTCCCTCGATACTTCGATATCGGCCCGGCCGCGCTCATGGCAGATTACAGATTAGAACAGAGACATCTTGCAGATACAGGCTTTGGCTTTGGTTTTCCCAGGATGCACACAAAAAGCTCGATTTTTATCATATATTTTTATTTTGCATCGTCATTCAAGCTGAATCACAGACCGTTTGAGCGAATGCGTTTACCCCTCCCCACCTACAAACAAAGGAGAATCAGCGACTCTTGCGCACATCTGGAGCAGGAAAACTTTTATAGAGGGGTAAAGGAAAACTCAGATAAGCCAAGTCCAGGCCCTGTCTTTGGCCTGGTGTCTCCGCTCTCGAGCTCGTAACCCCTCCTCCTTCGGTGCAAGCTTGGATGTCGGCGTGGGAACGTTGATACGCGGATTAAAAGGAGATCGATACACAGCGCAGAATCCACGCCCGTGACTAAGAAACGGGACGCCTCAGAGGTTCCGAGTAAAAAAAAAACTCATACTTCAGTTCCTTTTGCTACGTATTCGAGGCCTCGAAAGTGGATTTCGAAGCTGCACCCACCCACATACGTATATAACTGTACACCAAAACACCAAAACAAGGATAAACGAAAGGGCGGTCAAGAACACATCCAGTCATCCCTGGCTGGGGCTTTGCCCTGTGCGTTGCTTCTGTCTGGCTGGCTGCAGACCCAGCCCGTGTTGTGACTGGCTTAATTGACTGGGCCTGATAAGGGCCTAGTATATACAGGCGCACTTACACAGCGCAAAAAACACAGTACAACACAACTGGTTGAAGCGGGTGTGGGAGCCACATGCATTGCCCTGCGCTGCAAGTCCACGTATACGGGGAAGCTGGGAATGGCGCTGCTGCTGAACGAGAACAGGCGGGATGGGGAAGACGGATATTGTGGCGGCATCAGTCTGTCCTCATTAACTGCTGGCTGCTGGCTGCTGGCTGCTGGCTGCTGCCCTATGCCCTATGCCCTATGCCCTACTGGTGCTGCCCCACTGTCCGCCGCTAAATGCTGCGCAACCACAAAAGTAGCACAAAAGCTGCACCCACTGTAGAAGCAGCAGAGCCAGTAGGAAGAAAACAATGTCCTTCCCCGCGCGCGCGTGCTCTCCATCGATTCTCCGCTGTGGCTCTGTGTATCTCTCTCGCTCTCCCTCTCTCTTGTGCTTTCATATTCGTCCCATTTTCCTTCCTCTCCCCCTCCCGTTTCTATATTTATCCCTGCTTTCTTCTGGCCCCCGGCCTTGTTTTAGCTATGTCCTCTCTTCTAGACCTCGCACTAATGACCACTGGTACCGTTTTGCTTTCTGCACGCTCAGTCGCTCTGTGCCCTCTTCTGTTTCTCTCTTCCTGATTGTTATCTCGTTCTGCTTTCGTCCCATCGCTGGGTGTGTGTCTATGTTTCTCTCCGTCGGCTGCCGCTCTGTTTCTCTCCATAGGGATAACAGCGGTCTGTGGGTTTTTCTGTATTTGTCTCCGCTTCTTGCTTCTTCTTGGTTTTATGTCTTGGGGATTCCATGCATGCGAAGAAATAACAAGTACCCTGTATATGCATGCACATTCCATACGTACGTAGTGACATGCATATATACATGAGATGGCTTCGGTGTAGTCACCTAGTAGCTGTTACAGTTGCAATTATAGTTGCAACACATACACACATGTACGCATTTCACGCATGCAATGTGCAAGCGCACTGGCTTTGGCTCACGCTCCCGCCAGATTGACTGTCTTTGACCACCCCTACACCGATTTGCTTTTTTTTTCTTTGTTTCTTCTTGTCGTATTTTCTCTCCCCTCCTCTGCACTGAAGTGTCTACATACTTTAGGGCAGGGCACGGCGCTGGAAATCCAACATCACGTAAAAAAAAAAAAAAAAAGGAACAGCCCAGAGCGCTATCGCGTATCGGTTCTCGGCAAACCACCCGTAGCCTTTCCTGCTTTCTTGTTCCTGCTGTCCGTTCTCCTTCCACGGACCCGTTTTCTCAGACACACACTTTGCCCCATTAGCGAATGAATAAAAGCGAAGCCACTTAAACCAACAGAAACCGTTTACCCCCCCTTTGTCAACGTTGGAGAAAGGCGTGGGCATTGCCGACTTGTGACCATGCTATACGTGTGGGAAGACTCGTAGACACAGGAGAACACGGGAGGGGGGGCGGAAAAGGAGGCTTAGGTACAAAGAAGCCTCCTTGATGGACCACGAACTGTACCCATTTACCTACATCTCCAAGGTCACAGGAAAAGACAAAAGCGTAGGCAGTGCTTTCTTAGCCTTTTTTAGTCTTTTGGATTTCCTAGTGCTTAGTCTGCCCATATGCCCCTCCCAGTTAGCCAAGCTCATAACGAGGTCTGGCCCATCTGGAAGAACAACGTGATGGCTTAAATAGCAACGGAGCCAAGACCCCTCCCTCCTTTCACCTGTATCGCGTTTCTTAGTCTCAAAACTAAGAGCGGCGCACGGCAACGGGAAGAAGTCAGGAGAGGGACGTTTCCTTTCCTTGCCGTGGAGTAAGCAAGCGCAAGCACGAATATATCGATCAATAACTACACAGAGACTCCAGACAGCAGCGCCAAGGGCACTGAGCAAAGTTTCACGGCATCTTTTGTTGGAGGTCGAGTCAGAAGAACTTTGCACAGGCAATTGGGGAAGGGGGCATAAAGGACAATGCGGCAAAAACACTGGTGTTTGCATGTCTGCCTATCTGCCTGTGACTTGGGCAAGGAGAGTGTAGTGTGAAATGCAAGTGATGCCAACCTTCGCCTCTCAGCATCAGGGGTTAACTAAGTGGCCTGAGGACGCAGCACTAAACTCCGTGTATCGTGCATCTTTTTTGCTCCCATCTCACTGCATTCGTGGGCGGTGATAAGCAGCGAAGCTTTGACCCTGTGTTCAAGCACTTTGCCGCAAGAAGTTCCAGTCTAGCGCCTAAACACAACAGCTCAGTACCAACCTATGCCTAAATCCAAAAGCCAGCGGGAGACAAGAAAAAAAGTACAGGCCCAGGGCAGGGCAAAGAAGGCAAAGCAGGGCAAGGAGGGCAAAGCAGCCAAGCAGCCAGTAAAGCAGCAAGAAAATAGCCCAAAATCAAAACAGCCCATCCCTATTACTGCGTTGCTATGCTATAGCTTTGTCCTTTTCGTCTGTGTGCACATGAGCTGGCCGCTTCTGTAAGCTGATTGGCTCGCATTGGCTCGTTCAGCCAAAAAGAGAATAAAGCACTTCCAGGGCCTTTGTTCCCTTAGCTCTGGCTGCACTAGCAAAACAGCGCATGCCCTTCCTCCCTACTAAGGCTCTAGCTGCTAAAACCTCACCTACAAAACAGCTGCTTACTGCAAGCCTAGGCCCTATGAGCTGTCGATTCCCACAGCGATGCTGTACAACGTCGACGCCAAAACGTGACATGCCCTGCCATAAAGCATTTGCTACAAACACAAGTACCATCAAGTATCATCTTCATGTGTCTACCTGTCTGTCTGTCTGCAACATGCAGGTAACCTTACAACCCAAAAAGGGCGCTGCGCTCCAATGCGATGCATGTGCTCCGCGGTGACCTGCCCTGCAAACGTCACCTCGTTCCAAGTCGTGACATGTCTTCGTGGGGAAAATGACAGAGAAAAACTGAGCAGGGAAAAAAAAATAAACAGTGAAAGTAAAAGTAGAAGACTCTCAGCCGAGTTGAGCCTGGTCTCTCTCCTCTGTTTCATTCTGAGCCATCAAGCCGCTCTTGGCTCGTTGGCTCGCTTTGTTCGCCGGGCCCAGTTAGCTAGCTAGCTAGCTGCCTGTTACCAGTAGCCCATGGATCATTCTGCGCACACACTCTTCTTGTTCACATGTTCATGTCCCCCATCCCTTCGCTTCGTTTGATCGGCTAGTTCGAGCACAGCATAACGGCGAAAGAAGCAGCCCGCCCTATCAGTCCACGTCCCGACAGCCATGCTTTTGCTTCTCTTTTTCTTCTGTTTCATCTGCTGCCAGGCAGGCTTCGTTTTTATCTGACGCCAATCACATTGTCCTCGCATTGATATTATTTGCGTTTGAAAGGGCTCAAAGAGATGAAAAAGCCGTAGGGCTTGCCACCAAGACTCGCATCTTCCACCAACCAGAGGCTGGTCATTTAACCCTTTGACTTTTGTGCCAGCCCGCGAACCCTAAAAGTGGGTGGCTGGAGCTGGCAGCCCATCCTAAAGGGGAACAAAGCAGGCCGAAAGAAGACAGGCCTACATTGTTCTGGGCCCGGAAATAAGAAAAAAGGCCAAAATAAAAAAATAAAAAAATAAAAAGGTCGGAATGAGATCCAGAATGCCCAGGTAGAATTCCCAGAGAGGATAAAGAGGATAGCATGGGGGTGTGTGGATAGACCAGGCAGGCTATGTCTGTTATAGGCCTAGCTTTACCGTCTTTCTTTTCCTTTTCTTTCATTTTTTCCAGCCAGGGTGTCCTATGTATTTGCTTCTCGGCGAGACTGGCTAAGCAGAAAGGAATATCCAGGAAGAACAGATGGGTGTATTTTTTTTTTTCTTTTTCACACAGCTAGAGATGCAGGGAAGCGGCTTCATGGGAAGCGCCGTGATAGTGATCGAAAATTAGCAGGAAAAAGAAAAAGAAAAAAAACCAAGGAAGGGAGGGGTGTGCCGCAGCGCGCTTTACACTGCGATTTACTTTGCATGTGTCTTTCTTTTTCCTGCTGCCGCCTGTCCGGGCCGAGTTTCCCGCCTAGGCCCTTTTCAGTCTCAAGGTCTTTTTCTTTTTTCTTTTTTCTTTTTTCTTTTTTTCCTTCCCCTTCTGTCCCCTCTCGCTCGATATCTCCATGGAGAAGCTTCCTTTATGGGCCCTTTGAGCGGTGAGGAATTATACGTATACATGTGCACATACAGCAATTCTCTTCTCACTCTATCCCCCTCCCTCCCTCCCTCCCAACATCAGTAATTGTGTCCCTTGCGCAAGTCAGGCCGCCCGGTTTTTTTTCTTCGCCGTTGTCGTTCCAGAGCCTGGACAGAGATAGCTGAAGCTGATTGAATCTGGTGCAGCTTTTCCTTCTTTTCCATCCCTTTGCCTTTGCGACCTGAGATGACATGTTATTATTCGCGCCCTGTTTTATTAGCTCTTTTTTCTTCTTTTTTTTTTTTTCTCTCTTTCTTTCCTTTTTGGTCTTTGTCGTTTCTGTTTGCGTTCACCTGCCATGGGTGTGCTGTAGTGGATGTGGCCTAGTAGCTAGGCCCGTAGTATACATACAATGAGATGGCAAAACGGGAAAGAATAAAACACTCATAAACGCACCAATAATATTGTCTCTTTTTCTTAGGTCAATGGTTGCAGCCGCTTTCACTAAAACAATACGAAAGCAGAAAGCAAAAGACAGAAGGCACAAAAGCCGCATATTGACCCGGCAAATCACAACCAAGCGTCGAGGGCATTGCTAGCCGTGTCCTCTGAATTGTCCTCGCTGGTGCTGTCCCGCTTGTGTGCAGCAAATGGATCGGGCGGCCAGAAAAGCCTTCGCTGCCTTAGGATTCGTCTTGTTGAGCAGGAAAGTACTGACAACAGACAGAATCACATTCACTGGCTGACAACCTCCCCTCCTCCTAGACTGCCAATCATTCATGTGCACTTCGTGTTGCCCATGGCTTGACCTGACCCTACAATGATCTGTGCTTGGCCAATCTGCCAAACACAGTTTGATGAGAACATGGCCATATTCATGCGAGGAGTCGCAGTAGCCGAATTAAGATAACCTGGGGAAAAGCCTGCACACACAGCCAACTTGCAAGTCCGCATCTGTGGCTTTTGCCTGTCCCTGGCGAAAGGCATTCGCTGCAAATAAGCCAAAAGACCCGGGGCAATAAAAGAAAAAAAAAAAGACAAAGACAAAGACCACAGGAGGCAGTGCCCAGTACGATTCTATGCGAGTCTGATTACGTCTCGGAGAATGAGCGAAGTAAAAGGCGTAGGATAGCTTCGAGCTACAACCCAGCCAAAAGAATATCACACTGTTTCTCATTTGTCATGCTTGTCGCCCCAGATTGGAGCCCCCAAAGGCTTGCTAACTCCAAACCCAACAGCAATGGCAATACTAATGATCAACAGGCCAATGGCGACCTTGACAATGATGCGGTTGCGCTTGCTCAGATTGGCCAGGCAGGTACAAGTACGCTCCTTTTTCGCAGCGCGCGCTCGGCGTTTCCAGTGGTCATGGCCAGGCCACACTTGACAGTCTGAGTTGGTGCTGAGGTTCATAGTCTTTCGTGAGCCGCGAGTCGTCTGGCTGTTGGGGATCATAGCCTCCACGTCGGTTTCGAAAGAGTTGACGGGGTGGTCGTAGATGGGGGAAGGAATAGCTTGCATCTCATCTACATCCATTCCCTTCTCGTGTAATGTAGAATCGGTGCTTATATCAGTAGCTCTTGATCTGCTGTGGTTGAGAGGAGTTGTGTGTTCTAGATGGGCACCAGATTCAGGAACCGTAGCCAGCGGCCTTGAGGAAAAGTTCATTGCAGACATTGTGAATGTGGATAGAGGGGTTGAAAAACAAGAAATTGTAAAGATGGATGCCGACAAGATAGCTGGACCAGGCTAAACTTGGCAATAGCAGTAGAGGCAGTAGTAGGACGATGGGTATGGTGATGTTCAAGAATTGTTTGTCGCTGGTATGCTGATGGGGGTTGTGTGGTTGTTGCTACTGCATAAGTGATGATGAAAAGAAAGAGTCATATGGTAGCAAATGGTTGGGAGAAAGAAGAACGGTGAAAGGTCAATGAAAAGACTGATGCAAACGATAAATGATGGAGAAGACGAGGAAGGAGGAATCAAGAGAGCAGCCAGAGAAGTAGTACTTAAAAGCGCCGTTAGCTCAAAGCAAAGCGCAAGTAACCAAATCAAGTCAGTGCTCGTTGGTTTGGCCCCAAACAATTTGTTGTCTCAAAGGATGCTTGAAGGAGGACCACTTGGAAGGGAAAAAAAAGAAAGAAAAAAAAAGAGCCAGCCAATCCAAAATCTAACTTAGTGGCAGGGGCAGGGGCAGGATAGGAACAAGGAGCCAGGGATGATAAGGTCAGGACAGGGATCACCGATAGCCAGTTAAAGCAACTGATTATGCCTATCAGGTCAAGCAGCTATCCAGGGTGCCTTGAAACGATGGACACAATGTCAACGGCAAAACAAAGATGCAAGAGAATAAAAAGGTGAAAAATAAAAAGGCGATGTCTGTGCGGCGCGCATTGGTGTTTAAAGCAGCTTGAAAGAGGGACGAGGGCTAAGATCAGGACGAAGACGGGGGGTCGTGGCAAAAAAGAAACAAATAGCTGAGCAGTTTGCGACTATATGAGGAGGCATAGACTTTTAGTTAGCATAAAGAGTTTTGGAATTGAATGGGCAAAATAGAAACTGTCGTTGGGAAGCGTCGCACTTTTCCCACGAATTTCTAGTGTCTGGTATGATGAGTGAACGGATAAGAGGTGTTGGAAGGGGGCAAAGGAAGACAGAGGGGTTGAATAAGGGGAGAAGAGGAAATACAAAAGACCCATGATCTGTTTCCAAACAAAAGGACAAAACTGACACTGGCCTGACTTTTTTGACTTTTTGTTAATTTGTTATTTTCCCTTGCCTTTCATAAACAAGGAGGATGGAGGACGGGGGGATCCAGCAAACAGAACCAGAAACTTACACAGACGGAACGCCCAAGCCCACAATGCTGCTGCTGCTTAACCTGCGCCGTCGCTGGTCTGGCGCGACTCGGCTGGAGGGCGGCTGGAAGAAGCGGTGCAGGAGAAGGACAAGAGTAGCAGGAAGAAACGGGAGTGAAATGATCTGCGACACCACGGAGGCGAGGATAGGAAAGAACCTTTGGTTTGCAACAGAAAGATTTGCGTGTGTTGAGTTTGGTGTTGCACACGGAGGAGACAGGCAGCAGCATGTGAGTGCCGGTGTTGCTGTGTCTGTGGTACGAAGGGGCGTGTAGGGAGATGCTCAGTAAGTAGTAGCGTCTAAGATGGTAAGATGGATGAAGATGCCAATGGGATCGATGGATAGATATGGAAGAATGACGATGACGGTAACAGGCTCTAGTTGGCTGATTATCTGGAGCTAACTGCTGATCGGGCGATTAGCAAAAGAAGGCTTGTAATAGTAGCAAGACCAGGACAGCAAGCAGTGGTGGTAGCAGCAGAACGAGACTTACACAAAACAGGTAAGGAAGGGAGAGAAGGACTCTTAATGCCGTTCAAATCAAGAGAATTGCAATATTGCGATAGACCAAACAAGCCACGTGAATTCTGACCGTGACCAAAGCAGGAGGGGGCTTTTTTGGTCTCTTTTACTTTTCCTATAAGGGAAAGATGGCGAAAAGTTTTCGCAGTGCTGTTACAAAAATGCAGTTTCTGAAATCGCTTAGTGCTGTAAACTAACTACCAAGGCCAGGTCAGAGTTGTGACAAAAAGAGAAGTCGCGATGTTATCTCCGGCTATGCTCCTTCCATTTCTTACTTCTTTCAACCCTCCAATGAGCTCCGGGCTATACAGTGGTGCAAAGGCTGCAGTTGCTAATTGTCTTACTCCATCACTATGTTGCTTACGTTAAGTGCATACAGCAGCTCAAGAATCTGTGCCTATGCCCTTGATTGTTGCTTGTTGCTAGTTATGCACAACACACCAACTAACTGTACTACCAGCCGGCATAAATCCCAGCATGCAATTTGCGGCGGGGGAGAGAGCAGAAGAAAAAAAGGAAGAAGAAAACATACAAATAAACAACCCCCCAGAGAGAGACCAACACGTCAGTCACTTTCTGTTCTTCTCCTTCCTATTCCCCGTACTGCCATGCCACTATGCCTGCGGTATCGAAAGCAATCTCATCATCCTCGTTCGACTGGAGCTGGGGGCCTTGCACAAGCCAGCCTTTGGGCAAGGATACAAGGATACCGCATGTGCCAGACAAGGGCTCTGGTGCCCAGCATCCTCTTGCACTCAACTCTGTTAGCCGCACTATGCCACATATTCCATGGTGTCATCAACTAGACTGCTAGTGCGGCACCAAGTTACCCATCTATAAGCGCACTCTTGCTGATGCGGAGAAGGGGAAGGAAGCCGGTTGCGGGCTCATTCTTGTCCAGTGTTTTTGCACGCGGCCTTTTTGGTATTGACTCCTTTGCTTTCACATGTTCAATTTGTACACATGTACACATGCACATGTGTGCTTTTTTGCTAGCTGACGGCAGCAAAAGGCCATAGCCATATTGGGGGAAATTCTGAATATAACGACTTATAGCTTCAAAGAGGGCAGGCTATTCTCGCAGGCCTGTAAATAACGCGTGACCAGGGTGGTTGGAGTTGTTGTTGGGAAATCAGCGACATGGACAAGAGAGAGGACTAAGCGCGCTTGACAATTAGCGTATTGCGTGTGTTTTGATAGCCTCTGTTAATGTGGAGAGGGAGGGAAAGTTGTTAGGGTTATACATGCATGTACTCGTATCAAAAGAAGAAAAAGACAAAGGCTTTTTATTCTTTTTTGTCTCTGATCAATCAAAAGGGGCTGGCGATCGCTATGTCTTGTTGACGGAAGGAGATGGATGGCCAGTATGTGCCTTGGAATATAGAGCATGAAAGCATGAAGCTCTCGAGATGCACTGTGCGATACTCAGCCATGTCCCAGATGAGTAGGAAGAGGCAGCACGCCGAGCCTTGAAATATTGAAACGAAAAAGAAAACAAGACTTAAAAAGAAGGCTAATCAGCGACTAGTTGATTCTATGTAACTAGGTTTTGCTTTGACCTTCCTGTTTCTCCCTCCCCCCGTCGATGGTCTGGAAAACTCGGCTGGCCCAAAGCTAGCTCTCGTTTGTGCTCGCGATGGTGTCATCAGCCCGACGCATCAAGTAGCCGGCTGTGAGAATGTGGATAGGCAATTTGCAAACTCACTATCGGCTTAGGGCAGATTGTTAACTGGCAAAATAGCCCAGTAACCTCATATTGTCCATATATCGTGGGGCCAATAATCTGTAGCAAAAGAAGCAGGCCCCCCCCTTGCATAGCAGCAACAAGGTGAAAAAGATAAAAAAGTCCCAAGGTATTGAGTTTTCCCTAATACCGAATGTCTCTCAGGGTCACGGTAAATAAGACGCCTGCTGCTACATTGTACATCTGTAAATATTGAACCATGTGTACAATTCGACCTTCGTAGCTAGCACACGGTTGGAGCTCTTTCCTAGCGACTCTACGAAGTTGACAAACTAAAAGTGGACGATCTGTTGAGATTTGGAGATGAGGAGACCTTACAGCCTAGTGCTAAGATAATAGCAGGAATCTTATATCAATACAGCACGGTACAACCCCGCTTATGGCACAAGGGGGGGGGGGAATGCCTATGAAGAAGAATAAGAGGGCTTGGAGAGCATCCTAGGGATATAGGATCCTTTTTCTCCTTACTTATTATGGCCGCAAAATGTCATATTTAATGCCATAGGAACTGAGAGAGCGGCATACAACCCAAGCTGGCTTAGTCCAGGGGCTCTCATTTTGTTTCACACTTGGGGGTGGAAGTCAAGCTGTGCTCCAACCCAGTCTGACCAATGTACTGTGGTCGAAGATACACAAATCCAACTTGGCGGCAATGTTGCAGAATAGTATGGCGGAAGCACGCAAGCAAGACATCGGGCTGCTTTTCTGGTACAACGCTGGTGCTTTTGTAGTAGTATAAAGGCACGAATTATCGGAGGCTCATGTGGATCTGGACGCATGTGAACCAGACCCATCCATGACTGGGCTCTTCATAAGTCGTAGATGGCCTAGGCTAGGGGCTTTTTTTCTTACAGAAACAATACTTGCCAGTGCGTTATAAGCGAAGCCACACTGCAAAATCCCGCTCTCTGCCTTTCTGCTGTGAAACGATAGTCCGCACAAGACAGAGGCGCTGTTGCGAAAATGCCGTGTTACTTGTAACTAGCACAGGCGCTTTTGAGTGACGGAGAACGTACAAGGCAAAAGAAAGCACACAAATTGGACCGCTTAGAGAACACACGTAGACAATCAAAGAGAGACCTCTAGAGTCACCAACACAGTCGTCTCTGTGCTAGTTGCATTTGGGCTGGGACCAGTCCTCACCTTCTGCATTCCTCACACAAGGGCCTAGCAATAGAGGGCAAACAACCTGGAATGGGGGATGGTGGATTTGAAAGGCTATACACCTAACAACGCAGATGGGCTTCTGGAGATATGTACATCATTTACATGTTTGTGTACCGCATGTATATGCTTGTGAAAAAATACAGACTCTTGGGTGTACGTATATCTCTTTGTACTTGGCATGGAGATTCATCATGCAAATATAAGAGATCTAGCCTCCAGTGGAGCCTTCCGTGTTAATGGCACGCCCGTTGCAGATTCTCTGTCATGTAATACGCTGCTGCCACCTCCATTGACCTGCAAGCCAACAGTACTGAACTCGACTTTGCTTGGAATGTAGCTGACCGAGATTCCGAGGTCGATGGCCAGGAACGAGGATGGGTATGCTATAATATTACTGCGCTTAAGACGGGAAGCATAGAGAGAGGTAAACAAAGAAAAAGGCGTATAAAAAGCCGGCACGCTCTGGCTCTTGAGGGTTTGAGGAACATCACCTTACACTCATCATCGTCAGTATCACCACCATCGCTACTATCGCCACCATTATCACTCCCGATTCTAGTGCCAGACCCCGCAGCAAGCTGACTCTATCTGCGCCACCCGTAATCTTACATTAGACACACACTTGCGCATACACACACACACACACACACACACACACAGCGATGCACTCGACACACATTCTCTCCTGTATTCTTGCCTTGGCAATCTCACCAACTGTCTTGGGTGCCCCGAATTACCAGAAAGCCGAGCTTGAAGCCCGTGATGTAAGCGTAGAGCTGCACAACTTCGACATCTCGCTCATCGCCAGTGTCGACATCAGCCTTGACTTGGATGCAGATGTAAAGAAGGCCCGGAGCGATACGGAAAATTCGCATCCTGCTATTGATAGGAGCGTTTTGGCCCACAAAGGCAAGACACGCCACGTCCAGCAGCTTGAGCTGGCTCGCCGCAACACAACTGCCGTGCCGGATAATGGCATTGGTTATAACTGGGACTGCACAACTGTAAGTATAGCGTTTCCCATTCAAACAGGAAACCCGTTAAAGAGATTCGTCTTGCTAACAGCAGCCTGCACCGCTAGGTTCGTGGTCCTGACCCTCTTGACTGCCCCCCTGCTATCGGCCAGTGGCAGAACCTGACGAACACCGGCGAGGTTGGGGAGGTGCGCGTCCAGGGTGGCCGTTGCGTGTCAATCAACCACAAAACATGTATGGCCTTTGCTTGTGCGCCTAAGGGCGATGTAGTTATATCGAGCGTGATGGTTACATCGCGGCTGATGAACCCTGTGCAGATCCGGTGTACGATTTTTGGCCGCGGTGGTGTGTGGGAGAACGGGGCTGGAAATGACACTACGCTAAAGGTTGGTCTACTGGTGAATCCTTTTCAGGATTTGCCCGAGCAAAGATAGAGAGGGCGGGAGATGGGCGATGCACAGATACCTTGTATAATTAGAGAGGATGCTAAGCGTAGCTCTTGAATCTGGATTGTCTCCAACGTTTACTGGAATCAACGATCTTATATACTGGCAATATAACAGTGACAGTCAGCAGTTGCGTGTGTCCGTCGATTTAGATTTCCAGTGTTTCCTACGGCATTTTAGGACCAGGAGGGCTCTCAATCTAGCATAGCACTGGGGTTTCTAGGGCTAGCTACCTGGTGTTTTTGGCTTGCGACAACCGTGTGCAAACCAGTATAGAAAAAAGGCCGCTGGTTTTTGGTGCTGGGATAGGCACCGGCGGAGTACAGCGGTGTTGTCCTTTCGTA
>MKGM01000461.1:0-13724 GCA_002018265.1 Ceratocystis harringtonii | reverse complement strand
AGCCCAAGACATTCAGCCATCCGTGGGAGTGTCAGGGGAATGAGAAAAAACTGTCCAAGAGATTTGTGCGAAATCTCCTCATAGGAGACAAAAGCTGCAGGTATCTGGCAGAGAAACTGAACCCGAAGTGGAGGGTATTTCGCGTTGGCACGTGAAAGGGGACGTCACGGCGGGAGGTGTGGCTTGCTCGGATGTGGGAGTACCGAGCTACATTGTGTTTTGCTTGTATTTTCTTTTTTTTGTATTGTTCTACGCTATTTTCACTGTTTTGCTTGCTTGTTTGGTTTCCTTTTCTTCCTTTTCTTCTTTTCTTCTTTTGTTTTTGTACTTCAACCACAATGGGGCGGAACTGAGCAACCAGACAACTTGGGAGCAACTGCGCTTCGCTCGTCAAAACTCCATAGTGAACCTTGCAGAGGGTTGATTCTGTCTGGTAGCCAATCCGGCGTCATTTGATCTCTGTGATTCCCGTAGACGATAAATAAATTTAAGTCAAGTCTATCTTGCTCGTTTGATCACGGTGATTCCAGTAGAGGTAAAATATACTCAAATTAAATCAAATCAAATGGAGTCTATCGTACATGAAATACCGGACAATGCGTAAGTTTCTGCCCAGAAAATTGTATCGTGTGACTGGTTGCATTGGAAGGATGCAGTTGTCTATGAAATATCATGAGGGATATTCCAGAGCTTTAGATTTTATTTTGTTCGTATGAGCAACCCCACGCAAGTAAGCTGAAGAGACTTGAAAAGTCCTACATCACTGGCCCCTGACACCCGTGACTCTATCCACTTAAGACCGTCCATTGTCTTTATGTATAATCTATGGAAGCCTCGTCACCCATACCGTCACGGGCTAACCGTCTATAAGCCGTCCACGCTTGTGTAAGGATGTTGGGGGACCTTGAAGCAAGGGATCAGGATGGAGCCTGGAATAGCTTAATACCTTGGAGCCTGCTTAAACATCCTTATACCGGTATAAAGTTATATCATGCGGGCTCCGGTGGATAGGAATATAAGGATGAGATTAGCACTAAAGACTAGTGAAAGCTGCTGTTGCAAAGGCTAGAGTATCTGTATTGTCGGTAAAACTACAGCAAAGGCTGATTAGCCCCTATATATATATGTCGTAGTAGATCTCGACGTATTCAATCGTCTTGTCTCTCTTGCTCCTCGGATTTTTCGTCTCTCCCATAGTGCCTGCTCTACTTCATGTATCAAAAGTTTTGAGATATCGTGGTAGCGCGTAGACAATCCCCTTACAGGCTTTTAGGCACAGAAAACATGGCTGCCAGTTTGCAGGCATGGAGCATGTGTCTAGAGCACCATGAAACTAGTGGCCGGAGTATTGGGGCCGGAATGCGGATCCGAATGTGGGGGCTATAATATTGTTTAAATGCCTCAAATGATAGTTGTACTCAATAGCAAGCCCCTTTTGCGTTTTTCTGGATGGTATAGAAATAGAATATCGTAGTGGAAGGACGAGAGACGCTTCTAGTTGCGTTGATATCATAAACATAAGATATCTTGGCATCTTCCATGCATCTATCTCTATGGATATCCCACTATTTTGATGAGGCTTAGTGCTTTGATGAGGGTTTTGATTCGTAATTCTCATGAGTTGCCATTTTTTTCTCCTTTCTATAGATTCTGCTCAGAGCGGTGTCGAAAGAATATCTGTATCTAGGATTTCACGGCCTTATGGCTAATAAGGGACTGCCTATCTGCATTGCATGTCGACTCAGCCAAGTTCAGATGCGCAGCTTTTTTTAACACATTCTGATCATTTGAATCAGATGAAAAGCTATATCCAGCTGTTATTTTCCTTATGGTGTGACTAAACTTACACAGCCAGACACTATTAATTATTTGTGTCGGTAATCTGAGCCAGAAATTGCTGGATCGTGGTCTCGACTGAGCCCGGTAAGGGTTATTTAGAATGGCTGAGATCCGAATTTCAATCAACAATTAGATAATCAAGACAGCACCAAGAAAACACAGATCAGTCATCTTCTAATTCTAGAACATTCAGTATATTTTCCCTGTTTTTACTATCTAATTGACCATATTACCCTAATATCTTAGATCTCATCGAAGATATTACGACATCCAGGCTTCAGGTCTCGTTTCCTTCTTTTCTAGTACCGTTGAAGAAAGCTTTTGTATGTAGCAGCTAGTTACAATTCTACCCCTTTAATGTGTCTCAACATGTCTCTGCTGTTCATCTCCCAGTTCTACTGGTCCTCATTAGCGATGACTTCTTGGAAAGCCCGCCCGTATTTCTATAACAGTCTCCCTTTAAAAAGTGGTTTTCCTCAATTGGTCTAAAGAGGCTAAAGCTTCGATGCAGGCAAGTTACGGTCAAGGTAATGGGGCAGGCCTGTCTGTGAGGAAGCTCTGTGCTGATCCTTGATATTCTACTAGCCTTGCAATGACCGGTGCTAACTTTGGAACCTTGACTTTTACATCAGATTCGGGATTGCTTCGTACGAAATCTGTTCTGAAAGGCGATTTGGGGGCCGTTCCTAGACTGGCAAATAGTAACTGACGATTTGCCAGGCTTCTGACCATGTTGCTGGAGTATTTCGTCCGGAATCATCAATTATTAAAGCATTCAAGATAATAACTGAATAATAAGGCTATAGTCGAACATCTATAAGAACGCGCTAGCTGATGATTATCAGATTTTAGCAGTGGGCTAACGTATGACTTTGGCAAATAAAAGAAACTTTTATTAAATCCCGGAAGGATTTTGTACATAGATTAACATAACAGATTAGATTTTGACTATTAAACTTTGGGCTCAAGCCATGTTCATACTTTCAATGTAATGTTGGGTGGCTTATGATTCAAGTTGCAGTCAAAGGTTAGCTTACGATACAGCACGCCTCCTAGAAAACAGTATGATCAAAGGCGGTATCTTTCTATCCACATATTTAAAGCCCAGCTATTTCGTTCTATCAGCGGAAGTCTTCACAGCAAACAGTACGTAAGCTGATTGTCGTGAAATATTTGCTTGTGTTCTACCTTTTCCAGCCAGATCATGTTTGCTTGGCATATTTCTGAAGATATTCCTCTTGATCCCCCCAAAATTAAGGTATAATAATAGCCTATACTCTACCCTGAATAGACTCTCAAGTTTCTAAGCTTTGATGCATGTACCTTGTAGTCAGCCAAAGCCAGGTATAGTAGTGAATGTAAAGAGCGAGATTTGTACCTTCCCTCATGCTCACAGTACTGAGCTATAACATACACCCTATAATGATTCGTTGTAGTCGGAACTCAATGCTCGGTAGTTCTCTTCCAATCAAAAGTCACGAAAACATCTATAAAAGCGCTCTTTCCTCTCCTTGACTTCCGAAAACTATTTTCTATTCTCTTCACGCTTACATTACTCTTCATTCTTTCAAAACATTCTACGTCTAGTCCCTCTTGAAATCTCATTTCTTAGACTATATTTCGACTTCAATCCTGTTCTTGGCCATTCCATTGAGTCCGTTATATCAGTACTGTATAATTTCGTTCGTAAGTCTAAACTTTTTACAATCTTGTTAGATACAGAAGATACTAACACTTGACGCTCAACATTCAGCAAATATGCAAAATTGGGCTGTTACCTTTCTCCTCGCCTTCGCTGGCAATGCTATTGCAGCTGCTACTGGCAACTCCGTCAATGGTTTCAACACAAACACCAATCTTGATGCAAGAGTTATTGTCAATGGACAAGATTGTTGGTGGAAAGGTGATGACTGCTACTGCATCAAGAATGGCGTAATTGTTTTATCTGGTAATGATGAATGCCCCTGAACAGCGGAATACTTGTTGCTAGCAAGCATATTGCTCGATACTGGTTTGTAATTGATATAATTCACCTTCAATAGATCTCTTTCTTTATAGTCAGCATTGCATGTACCAGTGATTCCATCGATTAGTGCGTCCTGTTCAGCATAAAAATGTGTTTCCCTTCCTATCTCCCAGCAAATAATGTGAGCTAGGAATAATCAACCACCAACTGTGTAATACTAAAGTCGACAAGAGTATTGAGTTCGCTTGTTTTATGAAGTTCGTAAATTATAACATGCGTCCCATATGATGATTGATCACGTTACACAAAGATACATTCTCAAGTTGACTTGACAATGATGCACAAGTATCAGTGTTATGCTATTATGCCTTGAAGATTATGTAATTTGGCGCTGCATAGATCTTGGTCATGAAGTGGAGAGGGCTTTCTTTTTCTTTACCAAGAAAGAACAAGGCTTGGTTCTTCCATCAATAATAATGCTTTCTCTTGAGGGGAAGCCCGGGGTCTTCTCGTGGTTTAGATTGACTGGCTGCTCCTTGAAGTAAGCATGTAGTTTACGCATCTATGCTACCTCTTATTTCTTTTTATATGCCAAAGTATAGAGCCGCCGTCTGGAAATTGATAACAAGAACAAATGGCTAACTATAACCTTGAACGAGGAAGTGATTCTTCAGTGCATCATTCTGTGTTACGAAGCTTCTCCGTAACGTGTATGCCCGTTAAAAAGGCTCAATAGACGCATGAGAAGGAAAGGTAATAGATTATATCTGATGATGATAGTCACATTTTTCATGTTGGATCCGGCCGCTAGTCCACCCCTTAGTTTAGCCTACACTCCCAGCTACAGACCTAGTTAATCTCAAAGCGGCCGCGATCTAGAAATGGTGGCCAATCTCTGGCTCGATAATTATGACATCTCGAACAACTTGTAAATTCACACTAGACTGACTCATCCCTAAAATATTTGTGCTTGCTAGTTTTCGTCCTAATTAGTCTAGCCTCTTACAACACAACGACATCAGGGCTACAAGTGTTAACGTTAACACCAAGTCATGAACATGCATTATCATAGCCAATTCACATAATAGTACTTTGTAATTGGCTAATAGTGATAAATAGCCTGGTGTTGATATGTCTGCCAGGAAAGAGGGATTTGTACTCGTTAGGGCCCGCTTTTCCCAGAGCCCTCGGGTCAGTGGATCCAGCCCCTCAATGCAGCCTCTACGAAAAGCCTGCACTCTACGAGATAGTTAGATAGAATAAGAATAAAAGAGACAAGCTTCACCAATTCGATCAATCTGTATACTAGCACGGTTTCACGTGCGGTTGTACAGGATCATGATTGACTTCAAGAGTGACATAACTGAATTCAGCAGATTATTCCGACACTGGAGAGTTAATTCTAGACTAGAAGTCTGTAATTGTCAAGGCTTGGCCTTGCTAAAAGGCTGAACGCAACTGAGTTAAGACAACCCTGCAAATGCCTACTATATCTCTAACCCTAGTCCTGTAAGTCTGGATAGATTCCCAGCTGCTTTCCCCATTATTGTGAAATTTCCGATTGTCTCAACTTGTCTACAGCAGAATATCCAATCAACAAATGGCACCTGTCATTGGCTTGCTCAATGCTATACATACACCTACTAGCTACTCCGCCCGTGCTAGGGCTGCGCCTGTACGTTTTATGACTATACCTATGGATTCAGACGAAACCCCCGTTCTTCAATGGAATGATCTTTGTTACTCGAGTCTTTCGCTCATTATGAGATTGTCTGCCCATTCATACATACGTATCATAACACATAAAGAAGCAGCACCAAGTCCTAGCTTTACACGCGAAATTCACATAATAGAAACATATGATATAAAAGTCAACCCGGCTAACGCCACCCTCCATATCCAAAATCCCAGCTAATCTTACAATCCACGAACCAAAATTTCTCATCACGTCCTGCATGTGCCCAAATTCCTTCTTTATCTCTCGCCTTAGGAGTTACAACTCCATTCCTAGCATGCTGCTTCAATATCCACTTGACAAGGACTCTACAAACCACGTGGGTGTATCCTGAAAAATGTCACACTCAAAATGACTACCGATAGCATCGTCAGCTACAAAAGCTCCAAAATCACCGTCTCCAAGTCTTGACGATGTCTGTGTCAGGCTTGAAATGTCCTTGGACTTTAGCAACTCTGGAAACATGGCGTATTCGTTTGGCACACCTGTGTTGTTCGTGATGATATCATCCATAGCCGGGGTTTCAGGAACTGCGCTGTTGTTCAAAGTCTCAGTTTCGCCCTCTGTACCGTTGGGAAAGCCACCCACAAGGCTATTAAACGTGAACTCGTTACCCGGCGAAGGGGTCCCGCTGCTGTTTCTTGAGCTTGAGCGAGCTAAAAGTAAGATTTCTCTGATCTTGGTGACACAGGGCCAAACAGTGGAAACAGAATCCATGGCATTGAGCAGGAAACCTAGGTTCCTTGAGATTTCCGTATCATCCCAGGGCAAGTTCTGCAAGAGTCGTTTCATGAGGACTATCCCGGCAGCTGTCGAAAGTGTGTGCACAAAGTTGAGGGGCAGGCAGCGGTAGTCATAATAGCGACTGTAGCTACGCATTAGCCGGAGAAGAGCCTGTAGAGATTGATAGCAGATTTTGACATCTTCACTTGAACCCATTCCAGGTCTGCTCAAGATTTGCGGTGGTGGCCGATGAAGAATTATCATTAGAGTGTGAAAGGTCATACTAGACAGAGAGTTAGATACCACGGCGGCTTAGCATGCGTATTTAATGAAACTATTGGTTTTTGAAGGGTAAAGAAGATTGCACAACCATCGAGCTACGAGATCCGGCTCCCGAAAATACTTACTGAAGGTGTAAAACCTGCTGTGGGGTTTGGCCTACAGTCCATTGGTTCCAATGCAACTTCCCAGGCAGGTCTGAGAGCCACTTTATTAACGATGAATGCGCCTGTCTGGCTTTGGCAGCCACCACTGCACTGTCAGGATTGGACTGGCGGTTCTCAAAGATATCAGTGATGATGGTATGAGCGATTTTGGCTAGCCTAGCCTGATACGTAAAGAATACAACTAGGGAATCATCATCTTTAGAGGCACCTGTTGATATGTTTTCCACAGCATACGTGTCCAGCAGCGCCCTCAATTCTGCGGGAGGTGTAATGCTAGTGATGTCGCAAACATCTGATTCCTGGGGGTATAGAGCTGGCGGGCGACCGAAGTACAGGCTTAGTTGTTTATCCACGATGAAAGCGCCCCAATAAACACGCCTAAGAATCTCGTTGTCCGTCGATGTTTCTAGTGACCCACCCCAATTATTTGGATCAAGGTGAAGGCCCATTTCATGTGCTAGACGGAAAGCCATGCCGCAAAAGAGCCAGCCTTTGGACGCGTTGTTGTGGCCAGCCTCCCAGGACCCTAAAAGCAAAAGGGCTTGAAGCATACACAAATCAGGTGCATCTAGCTGTTTCAACATCAATGTCTGAGCCTTGTTAGCATATATCTGAGAAATAGATGCAGCTCTGGGGTCATCAGAAACAAGAGCCCCAAGTGCACAGATAGCATAGAGTAGGATATCAGAGTAGTAGCGCCCTAAACCTGCATCATAGTCTCTGAGGAAATACTCCCGATACACCACCATGTTGTAAGGATATATTCGATGGAAAAATGATGCCGCCATGCGCTGTGACATTTTGTCATGGGGTGAATACTCAATGGCGATGTCTTGAAGACCCAGGCCTGTGTTAGGAAGCTGAATTTGTTTCCTTTCGCCAATACTCCCCCCATCATGGGCTAGTCTCAAGGCTACAGAAACCTCTTGGGATATGTGTAACTGGAAAAGCGAGGTTCCACCGTAGAACTGAGACGCACTTCCAGAACGAAGCTTACGCAGATGGCCGGCACGAGCGCGCGCAAGAACCACATCATGATCGACGACAGCCGGCGGATGGAGCTTTCCTGATACGGAAGATGTTGAGAGCGACGCCCGCGACGTTGGGTGTGAAACCACATAGCTGACAAGAAGCTCGTCGCGCTGTTCTGCAGTTGAGGTAGCAAGTTTTTGGATGAAGAGCTCAAGAGTGGCTACTTGGGCTTCAAGAGCCTGGACATAGTTTTTGGAGACAGGCCTGGGGCCAAGAAAAGACACATGTTAGAGTGGCAGAGGGACTAAGATGAGAGAGAGTGGAAATTTGCTATTACTAACCGTTGCTTTTCACCAGTACCTCGGATGCATTCTGTTCTGGCCTTGACACATTTGCCACAGGGTTGGTTCCTATCACATTTGATCTTGAATAAGACGTTAGTGGCGATGTGAGCATGAGGGAGACATAAATAAACAGATGCAAAGCATTCCAATTCATGCAATTTTAATTTCCTGCTGATCACTGCGTGCAGGACAGATTCCAGTTATAGAGACAATAGGATAGGAGTAAGGAACTAACAAACTGACCTTGCGCCGACGGCATCTCTCGCATCTGTGGGAGAGGAAGATTAACCGTTAGATTGGATGAGCTATGAAAAACTTGCGTGTGTGCACAGTCGTAGACCGTGGACACTTGGATCTAGATATAAAGAGACATGTGTCCACGCAAATCGCAATTGAAATCAAAACCAGGCAAAAGCCAACTCACGAAGTTTTAGTCGGTTCCCTGACGGGAGTCCTTGGTGTTTCTCTCTTAATCTCCATTGATAGCTCAACCCAGGCTGCCAGGTTGCCAACCCTAATTGAACTAAATGTCACTTCGAAGAAGCGAATATATCGGCTTACTCATGAAGCTTGATGGACACAGACTGCCGATTCAACGAAGCTGAATCAAACTGGGCAATGACATAAGAGAGGGCAAAACAAACTGGGCCTGTAAAGTGCCAAAGAGGAAGCAATTCAATGGGGAGGGGGGCGGGAGAAGACACAGGATTGATGCCGTCGGCCGGAAGTTGGTGTTAAAATTTTGGTCGCAATTGTATTTTTTTTTCTAGTTTTCCTCTTCGGCTCACATTTTTTCTTCAAACTAGGGGGGGGGGCCTGGCTTGTGCACGCACTGAGAAGCTGAAGGATTTTTTGCCGTTGGCAAAGCGGGTTAGACATGACATAATCGGCTGTTATCAAGGACTACTAGAGCGATAGCCCATGGAGTGAGAAGCCCAACCCATAAATAGAGATGAGCTACAGAGATGCGGCAATTAGTTTGCCGTGTGAATTGAAATCATTCTTCTTCTTTCTGGCTTCATTAGTTGTGACTACTACAACATAAAGAGCTGGTAGTATAAGTGTATAAATACGGCTTGTCCGCCTTGCCAGCGAAGAAGTTGCAGCCAATCAAAGACGCTCCGTAATCGGAGGGCCCCACCAGCCGACGACAACTCAAACTCAATGTGAAAACGGGATTCTGAGTCTGAGGCTTCGGTCCAACTCTGAAATATCTTGTATTTCTTCCAAGCACATGTAGGCTCTCTTCATACTAGCACAGTAGAAGCTATATTGGATTAAAATTCATTTCAAGAAAAGAATTAGCTCCTTTTTAGTATCAACCAGTCAATGACGTTGAACTATGATATCTGATTGGCTGATGACAAATCACGATCAAGGCTGAACCTATTAGGTAGTTGCCAGTTTGTCAGCTATTTTTAGTCTTTCCATGATACCTTGTGGCTTCGTAGTTGCCTCTCTGATTCTGCAATCAGGCAGTTACCTATTGTAAAGCTTCTCGAAGGGAAAAGAACCTCCATGTCCGCGTGCTTGTATCTTACAACCCTAAGCTATCTGGCCTCTTAATTTCCCCGCGTTTCGCCATCTTCCCTCTCACGCCAACTCTCCGCTGTCACGTCATATCTCCTTCTCCTCCACTGTTCATTGTGCCTGCCGATATGACTGCTTCTGAACAAGATAATATTCGGATTTCTATCGACCGTGGCGGCACTTTCACCGATGTCCATGCTTCAATTCCTGGTCGCGATGATGTCATCTTGAAGCTCCTGTCTGTCGATCCAGCTAATTACAAAGATGCTCCCACCGAGGGCATCCGACGCATTCTTGAAATTGCATCGGGACAGTCTCTTCCCCGGGGTCAGCCGCTTGACCTCAGACTAGTTGACCGCATTAGAATGGGCACTACGGTCGGCACGAACGCTCTGCTCGAACGCAAAGGTGCTCGCAGTGCTCTTTTCATCACCAAAGGCTTCAAGGACTTACTGAGAATTGGAACACAATCACGCCCTAGGATCTTTGATTTGACCGTCAAGCTGCCAGAACTCCTGTACCAATCAGTCGTGGAGGTCGACGAACGCATCACGCTTGAGGGGTTCACAGAGGATCCATACCCGTCCTCCATCGATACTGCTGGCGATCCCCAGCTTGTCCAAGGTCAGACCGGTGAAATCGTTCGCATCTTGAAAAGCCCTGATCCGTCCCAAATATCCCATGATTTGCAGCGAGTCTGGGACGAGGGCTACCGCTCAATTTCCATTGTGCTCCTTCATTCATATGTCTACCCCGAGCACGAGCGGCTTGTTGGTGAAATGGCCCGTAGTATGGGTTTCACAGTAGTTGAGAGCGCTGCCTTGCAGCCAATGATCAAGGTAGTTTCTAGGGGCATGTCGGCAACTGCAGATGCCTACCTCACACCCATCATAAAGTCCTATATTGACTCCATTTCTGACAACTTTGTTGGCGGTCTGGGCTCCTCCGGCTCGCGCTGTGAATTTATGCAGTCTGATGGCGGTCTTGTTGATTTCCGCAACTTTGGCGGGCTTCGGAGCGTTCTTTCAGGCCCGGCAGGGGGGGTAGTTGGATATGCACAAACAACATATGACGTGGTCGAGAAGCAGCCCGTAATTGGCTTTGATATGGGTGGCACCTCGACAGATTGCTCCCGATTTGCCGGCACATATGATCATGTATTCGAAACTACGACGGCTGGGGTTTCTATCCAAAGCCCCCAACTAGACATCAACACGTAAGTGAAAAGAGTCTCCTACCCTAGGTTAACACTCACCATCCCTTAAGCCTCTATCCCCTTAAATATCCCGTCTAGTTTTCTAGGCCTTTCTGACCACGTTGATACATTATAGTGTAGCTGCTGGAGGCGGCTCCATGCTTTTCTGGAGAGATGGACTCTTCGTCGTAGGCCCCGAGTCTGCTGGTGCTCACCCTGGCCCAGTGTGCTACCGCAAAGGTGGCCCCCTTACTATTACAGATGCCAATGTTTTCCTTGGCCGCATTCAGCCGCTCTATTTTCCCAAGATATTTGGTCCCCACGAGAACGAGCCTCTGGGCGTTGAGCTCACACAGGCCGCCTTCCATGACCTCACAAGAAAGATTAATGAGGACAATGCGGCAGAAGGCAGACCATCCCTGACTGCTGAGGATGTTGCACTAGGGTTCTTGAGGATGGCAGATGAAGTCATGGCTCGACCTATCCGTGCTTTGACCGAGGCGCGCGGGTTCGACACATCTGCTCATACCCTTGCCTGCTTTGGTGGTGCTGGGGGCCAGCATGCCTGCTCGCTAGCTGCTGCCCTTTCGATTTCACGTGTGGTTGTGCATAAGTATGCCTCTATTCTATCTGCGTATGGCTTGTCATTGGCCGATCTTGTCCACGAGGTCCAAAGACCAACAGCCATGGAATATAATGCATCCAACATTGCTGCTATCAAACGCACCCTCACAGAGCTTGCCTCGGAAACTACATCTCATTTGCTAGCGCAAGGAATGTCTGAGGATCAAATAACCCACGAGTTATATCTGAACCTCCGATATAAAGGATCAACCACGTCATTTATGATTCTCAAAGAGGAAAGTGGCGACAATGACGAGGCATGGGACTTTCAGGCGTCCTTTGAAAAGAGGCATCGCCGTGAGTTCGGCTTTGACTTTTCTGGAAAGCCTATTTTGATTGATGACTTTCGTGTTCGTGGCATCGCTTCCTCAGCTAACCGCAGGCATGAGAGCCCATTTAAGCAGTTTCAGCGACTGTCTTCACTCAATATAGATCTGCCATTGCCCAAGGAGACTGCCAAAGTTTGTTTCTCTAGTAGCAAGGGCAGAATAGATACGCCAGTGTATCTGTTGACGGACCTCCGGCCTGGCTCGAAGATCCCTGGTCCCGCCTTAATCCTCGATAATACTCTCACGGTCCTTGTGGTGCCCAACAGCATTGCTTCAGTCTTGGATTCTTGTGTTGTCATTGATCTCCCTAAAGACAACCCGGCTGCCATTGGCTTACCAGAAACAAAGGCGGCCACAGCTATCAACCCCATTCAGCTCTCTATCTTTGGCCATCGTTTCATGTCCATTGCCGAGCAAATGGGCCGTAGTCTTCAAAAGACGGCTGTGTCAACCAATATCAAAGAACGCCTGGACTTTTCATGTGCCCTCTTTTCACCCGATGGGGGGCTGGTTGCTAATGCACCCCATGTGCCTGTCCACCTTGGGTCGATGCAATTTGCTGTCAAGTTTCAACACCAGAGGTGGGAAGGTCAACTGAAAGACGGCGATGTTTTGGTTTCAAACCATCCATCTTGTGGAGGGACTCACTTGCCTGACATCACAGTAATCAGTCCTGTCTTTGAGAATGGCGAAATAATCTTTTACGTTGCCTCTCGCGGCCACCATGCAGATATTGGAGGCGTGCTCCCCGGCTCGATGCCGCCTAATTCCAAGTTCCTTTATGAAGAAGGCGCTGCAATTGAGGCAGAAAAGCTGGTTAGCGCGGGCGCTTTCAACGAGGAACGTATTACTGAGCTTTTGCTCCGCGACCCCGCCAAACATCCTGGATGCTCTGGCACGCGATGTCTAAAAGACAATCTGTCTGACCTAAAGGCACAGGTGGCTGCAAATAACAAGGGCGTGCAGCTAATTCAGGCTCTGATTGCTGAAAATGGTCTTTCCGAGGTTCAAAAGTATATGTACGCTATTCAAGCTACTGCTGAACGAGCCGTCCGTGACTTACTGGGTGGGTTTTACAAACAAACCAAGGGCCAGCCTCTGACTGCAGTCGACTACATGGACGATGGTACCCCAATCTGCCTCACCATCACAATTGACGGCAAGACGAACTCTGCAGTTTTTGATTTCGAAGGAACTGGGGCTGAAGTTTACGGAAATACCAATGCACCAGTTGCTATTACGCACAGCGCTATCATCTACTGCCTGCGCTCTTTAGTGGAGTCCGAGATCCCCTTGAACCAAGGCTGCTTATCGCCAATCACCATCAAAATCCCCCCATCATCGCTTCTTTCCCCCTCCAAGTCTGCTAGTGTTGTTGGAGGAAACGTCCAGACCTCTCAGCGTATCACAGACGTTGTTCTGAAAGCCTTCAACGCCTGTGCCGACAGCCAAGGTTGCATGAACAACCTCACATTTGGGGTTGGCGGCACAGACCCCAATACTGGGGCTCACTTTGACGGTTTTGGATACTACGAAACGATTGGAGGTGGTGCAGGCGCTGGTCCGACTTGGGATGGGTCAAGTGGCGTCCACACTCATATGACGAACACACGCATAACGGACCCAGAGGTCTTTGAAAAGCGATATCCTTGTATTCTCCGCGAGTTCAGCATCAGACGTGGCTCGGGTGGAAGGGGGCTTCACTCCGGTGGAGACGGAATTGTCCGTGATATTGAGTTTACCCTTCCAGTGCAACTAAGCATTATTTCAGAGCGGCGCACACGAGCTCCCCATGGGATGCATGGTGGCCAAGATGGACAGATGGGTGTGAACTATTGGCTGCAGAAGGAGAGTGGGCGTAAGGTAAATTTAGGAGGAAAGGCTACAGCGAAGTTTGCAGCAGGTGATCGAGCAGTTATCATGTCGCCTGGTGGAGGCGGCTGGGGAAAGCCAGAGGAAACCAAGTTAGTAGTGTAGGCTGATGCGGCGTGTTACGGGTAAGGCGCAATGCTAGTATACGT
>MKGM01000460.1:0-14405 GCA_002018265.1 Ceratocystis harringtonii | reverse complement strand
AGGTGTGAAGGCCAGCAGCAGCAGCAGCAGCAGATTAAAGAGCGGAAAGAACAGAAGAGAGGAGATCGCTAGTCGCAGCACACAGCCGTAACAAGCATCTCCAAGTTCCTCTTCCCAAAGGTGCTCGACTTGTACGCTGGAAATGTGGCGATGCTTGGTAGTTCTATTGTTTCGCGGTATGTATGTGGCAACCGCAGCAGACGAGGGGCTGCCAGCGAAGGCAAAAAAGCCAAATGTTCCTGGTTGGGAGACGGGCGTTCTAGAAGTTGAAGCTATACTGGGCCAGGATGGATTGATTAGTCGAGGTTCCCTCTGAGCAAAGAAACGAATGGAGCTAAAAAATATAGGAACGGCTTCAAAAAAAACTCCTCCCCCCAAAAAAAAAGAGACAAAAAAAAGAATGTAGAATAAGTAATGCTAATGATATTCCGTAGGCTGTCAACCAGAGGCTAAAAATGAGGATAGAAAAATCTCGTGAAGAGAGGAGAAGACTTTGCAGTTCGGAGAAGAACAAGAGGGAAGGAACGGAGCGAGAGAGAGGAGGAAAACTGACGCAGGTAATTACGCTACAAGGACGAGATGTGAAAATATTTTATTTTATTTTTATTGATGGCTTCGGACTTTTTGGAGGTGCCACGACGAATATTAAACGCCCGCCTTCGTAGTTCACAGGGTCGTGTTGCCCTTTGTCTCTCGCTTTTCTTCTTTTTTCCTCTTTTTGCGGCCGTCAACATGACAACAACACAGTTTAACTCCATTGTGACGCCCAAGCCCAAGTGCGTCACCACGGCAACTGGCTCACAACCACAGCAAATTAAGGTTTTTGCGTAGTGCAAGAGCCACAAAGTGTGGGACCTTGTCGCTTGTGCAACCCTTGGTTAGGGTTTATGGCTGACAACTTTGCCAGAAGCCGAGCTTTGCTTTTTGGCTTTTGGCTTTTGCTTTGCGCGTTTTATTGTGTTTTCTGACTTGGTTGTAGTAGGCTTCTCTTCTGTTTTGCTTTTGTTTTGTTTTGGTTGCCGCAATTTGGAGGGAAACTCTATAACAGCGGACCTCCGGACTGGAAAGGCGAAGCGCTCTTTGAAAGCCAGGTTGAGAGGGTAGATGTCTACTTTGACACCCCGCAAGTTGGGTATGTAAGCATTCCCTTCTCGTGGCATTGTGGTGGGCTGGGCTGCTCGGCTTGTACCCGGAAGGCTCTGGATGGCAGGAACCTTAGTGTGTCGTACTGTGTCAAGTGATACAGACAAAAGTTGTCGTTGATAGGACGCCAATCTTGATCTTAGTCAGGACGAAAATCCGGCGTAGTTGGTGCTGCTGAAGATCGCAGTTGAATATGCACTGACGTTGAAGGCTGTCAAGGACTTCCACTTTCAATTAGAAACATGTACAACAGGATAACAGGTGTGGTACTTTTAGCTCCTTGTTTTTCTTTTTTTCGTTCCCTATGTTTTCCATGCCTCCAAATGGCCCTATTCGCGGTTGAAGTTCCTTTATAAATTCAAATCAAATCATGGCCCTACTCGCTTGTACCCCCGTCCGTATCTTCAACTTTTTGCGTTCCATACTGTAGAGTTTGCGTAGAGGTGGGGTAATTGCATGGCTGCTGACTCGCTGGATGACCTCACGAAACAACAACATGGTCCTATCTTTACTGCCTGTGCAACTGACCATGCATAGAGTTAAACAACCACATCCTGGTTTTAATATAATGGCCATTAACTGTGATTCTTCTGGCGATTTCTTCCTTTCTATGCTCTTCACTATACCAAGCTTAGGATGGGGATGCCACGTTGGCTTTAGATTTACAAATGGCCTACAGGAAGTAAAGCATAGAGCATCACCTGGCGTCCCACGAGTCTAGACATGACAGCAGCAACGACGTAGTGTGAGCTACGGTCTTATTTGTGCCTTTTACATACCAGGCTTTCTTGGAGTGGATCTGGCAGTCTCCCAACAGGACCTGATTTTGGGATAGAAGATCACGATAGTAATGTAGCTATGACGACAACAGGATGTATTGGTGGCGGTAGGGCAAAATAAACGATTGCTTCTGAGAAGAAGCTGTGGGTCCAAGTCAGCGCACATGTGTACTTGTACAACCTAAACTGCCTCAGTCTGAAGCAGCAATTCAGGGCCAAGTCATGTTTAGCGCCCGACTGGAATCGCTACGGTCAGATAAATCCAAGATCAAATGGTTTATTTATTGTTATTTTTTTCACGACCATCTCGCAATTGCGGGTTCTAGGCGGGAGCAGACGAGCCAGGCCATATTCTAGAACAGGTTCTGGACGGTTGGCATTAGTAGGAGCATAGGAGCACATGTATAGTGTATTTCAAGCATCTTCCGTGGATTCTCTACAACGGTTAAATCAAGCTTATAATTGGATAAATCATCCTTACAAGAGCGGCTGGAATCAACCCGATAGAGCCAATCCTCCGATCCAGCTTGAACACGGGTGTATCTAACATTTACAGAAACCATGGAGAACGAATTGACGCTGGCTAAGTTTGTTTGTTCGCTTGTTCTTTTCAATGTCTACAGTGATACAACGGTGTAGTTGCATTTTCTCTAACTAGTTTACCACTAACATATACGACCCGACCATACGGATGGCAGGTGGATGATGGGCTTCCAATGCTATATTCTTCGATATGTATAGTGCTTTGTAGGCGCTTGCATTGGTGTCTGCGCCCCTGATAGGCTACTTTGTTGTTTGAATTTTGGCTCTCGCCATATTTCTAGCGATGGGGCTCCGGCCCTTGGTCCCTTTTCTGGCTCTGGCTCTGGCTCTGGTTCTGTTTTCCTGTTTTCTTTCCTCCGTCTTCCTGCTTTCTTGTTGCTGTCTTCACAATGCCAAGGAGGCGACCGCGACGAAACCGAGCAGAGGGGAAGACCATGGACGTTCGCCCAAAGCCAACACAAAAGTCTCACCCACCCCGAAACCCACCCCCAACCGAAAGCGACCACAGGAGAACAGACTCCTGGCCAGGCCCTCACGGAAGACCTGAAACTTATGAAACTACCTGGACCCCTCAGACCTAGACAAAGAGACAGTCTGGGAGAAATTCATCGCGAAGAATGTTCCCGGCGACATCCATGATGGATGTCACCGACAAGGGCAACCATTATTTTGCGTCCACGTACTATTGCTTCTCGATATTTTGATTTACATATATTTTACATGTTGAAGCAGACTTGCGGGAGAGCTCTGGATAGATTCAGATATGCTGATGAGATGAGACCCTTATCTAAAAAGAGGCCATTATATATATGAAAAGAGGAGTAGCCATACTTAACACCATGTTTGAAATAAATAAAAAATTGAGGACTAATTTAACATTACATCTACCAGAAGCCCCATGATCAAACAACGCCGGATTTGTTGCCGGACAAAATTAACCTTCTGCAAGGCTGACCACAGATATTGGGCAAGGCGAGAGAAGCACCCACGTATGCAATTGCTCGCTTTCCTCCTGTAGTCGCCATAAACAAAAAGAACTTGAGAAATAAAGAAAAAAAGGGGTGGACTATGTGAACTCTTAAAATCCTGTCCTGAGTGTGAAGGGGTGCTCCTTGCGTTGGAGTGATGGTGCGGCGATGAGGAGTTGGCGATCGCGGAAAGTGTCGTCAAAAGGGGGCGACTCGACGACGAGGTTAACCTCAAAGCTGGGTAAGCGCAGCCTCAAGACTCCACGGCTCATTTCCAAAGTCAACGACGGAGTCAAAGAATAACGAAAGAATACAAGACACTCATAGGTGTCATAGGCGCCGTCCTCCAGCAGCCCGGAAGAAGGGGAGGCACCAGACCTCAAAGGTATCCCCGCCAAAGGCCGCATTTTTCAGACATACGACCAAACAACCTCCTCAAAACATCAGAACAACTCAACAGACTACGAAGATAGCACAACAAGCATTACCATAAGAATACATCTCATGCCATGGCGGACGTGGATATGACTGATAAAGCGGTCTAGCCCCGCGAGGCCGCGAGCCCACAAACCGCCTCCCCGTAGAAAAGGAGACGCCAAACAAGAATGCCGAAGAGTCCACGAAAGGACTCCAGGACAGCCGCTACGCAAGAACAGGCGGACACACGCACTCCTTAGAAGAGGCGTTACAACGAAGGAAACGGGATCTCGACGGACGGGCCGAGACCATTAAGATCGTCACGGAAGCCGTCGACATGGACGAGAGGGTAGCGAAAGCAAAGGTCAACGTGAAAAACCGCGGAGACATCGAGACGATCTTCTCGATTATTAAGACCGTGACTGACAGGGCGATCGAAACAGCCCTAGATGGCAAGGACCCCGCGAAGTTCCTAGGACCATAGACCTCCTTGGAGAAGAGAGAGGGTAGTCAAAAAGGTTGACTACAAACCTCTTCCCCCGCCAAGGTGCTCCCGCTGCTGGAGAAGGCACAGAAAGGAGACCCCACATTCAATGTACGGAACCCCCAACGTGCAAACCCAAAAAGGATCTTTGGCCTAGGTATACAAGTACTCAAAATTCAAGATATACCCGACACCCGTAGTAGACGCCCACCCAGACACAAACACGGTGGCAGCTGAAACCGAAGGAACAACCCTCCAGGCCATTAGCATCTACAATTCCAGGGAGAACAGCGTTAGGACGAACGAAGCAGTACACCTGTTAAGAAGCCTGCCACATGGACTAAAGAACACGGTGATACTGGGAGATTTCAACCTTCACCACCCGGTATGGGACCCAAGAGCCGACATCCCAGAATAAGAAGCCGAAGACTTCCTTGCTGATATCCCTCTGAGCATACCCAACAGCATCCGCCTGCCCAAGCCCAACCTTTTGAGCCTTGCATTGAAAACGTTATGCACCATCTGCACGGGTTGATTCGGGAATCAGAACAGAGAATCCTCCACGCGTCTGAACAGAGGATAATCGAGGCCTCCAAGGAATCACGTCAGGCCATGATAGATCTGCAGCAGCAGATCCATTGGCAGCGGCAGCGCCCAGTTCGCCTACCTGTGGATACGAATGTCCACCCAGGCCCAGAACATCGTCTCCGCGCAGTATGCACAGGGCCACACCGCGGCCCAGTTTTTAGAGACGCTAGGCGCCATCTTCGTCAACCCCCATGCTGCGCAACGGGCTCTGGCCAGACTAACCCAGCTTCGGCAGGGCCCCCAAGAACCCTTGACCACCTTCCTGCCAAAATTTGAGAACCTGCTCATCGAGGCAGAGATCGAGGGCCAACGAGCCTGTCTCTGCTTTCGATGACTTCAGATGCCTTTGTCTTGCCACTGTTTCCCCGCGCACTGCTCTCAGGGGTAAAGCCACCACTCTACCCATCGTCCCCCGTCCCATTGAACAAGTTGCTGATGATCCGAATCCCCCAGTCATCAACGAAATCGCCGTCACCACCCTTGACCTCGGTGGCCAGAATGAGAACCTCTACGCGTACGTCTTTTTAGACCAAACCGAGGATCTTATCCTGGGCCAACGTTGACTAATTGACCACGATTCCCCTGTACGCCCTGCCCAACAAGAGGTTTTTCTCCGTGTCCCCCATGAACTCCGTTTTACCACCGTGCCCCTTGATACCAACGCTGCCGCTATTTCCCAGCGGGCAGTTCGTGTCTTTTATGCCCAAGCCCGCAAAACCCAGAACGTCCGAATTTTCTCAGCCACACTCCATGACATTGAGAAAGCCCTGAAAACCAAGTTATACACTGACCCCCGAACCTCGTGCCCTGATTGGCTCTTGCCTGTGATCGATGCATTCGACAGGCAGAAAGCCACTCCTCTGCCACCCCTGCGCCCCGGCCTAGACACAGAGATCCGTCTACAGCTCGGCGAATCAACACCTGCTTGTCCCTTGTACCCCATTAGTAAGGAGGAACTACTCGTCCTCCGCAAAACCCTGTATGAACTCTTAGACTCTGGCTTTATCCGTGCCAGTAGTGCTGAAGGAGGAGCCCCAGTTATCTTTGTAAACAAACCAGGCGGAGGCATTCGCTTCTGCGTCAACTACCGCGCCCTAAACAGCATAACCGAGAAAGATGGTTACCCGTTACCACTGATTCACGACACCTCCGTGACATCGCCTCGGCCAAGCATATTTCCAAAATCGATGTCATGTCGGCCTTCCACCGTTTGCGGATCAAGGAAGGACATGAACAACACACTGTTTTCCGCACTCACCTCGGTTTCTATGAATGGATAGTCACCCATTTTGGCCTTTGCGGAGCACCTGAATCCTCTCAGAGTTTCATCAACCACGTCCTCTCCCAATGGTTGGGAATTTCCCGCTCAGCTTATATAGACAACGTAGTTATTTACTCCTCTGGCTCCCAAAAGGTGCACCGCAAGCTTGTCTGCGAGATCATCCAGGCCCTTGGAAACCCAGGTTTGCAACTAGACTGAGACAAGAGTGACTTCGAGTCCTCTTTCCATCAAGTATCTGGGGTTCATCGTCGAACCAGGCGCGGAAATCCGCGCAGACTCTGACAAGATCCGTGCGATACGGGAGTGGGAAGCCCAAAATTCCGTACGCGGCTTACGCTGCTTCGTCGGATTTGTAAGCCTCTACCGCCGCTTCGTCCGAGACTTCTCAGAACTGGCCATGCCCTTGACAGTCCTGACTAAGAAGGTTCGAACTCTAATATAAGGCTTCACGAGAAACAATATGGGTAGCCGTAAAACAACGAAGTACAGCACACTGGTGGATAGACTACACCCAATACATCCACCGCCCTCAGAAGCGATAGTGACTGACAAAGAAAAGGGCGAAGCGGTACGAGAGCACATTGCCTCCAAGGAAACAAAACCTCACCATGGCATCTGGCTATACACAGATGGATCCATGCATCTAGACGGATGAACGAGGGCGGGCTGGGCTCTTGAAAGGGGAGGACGAATATTCGAAACAGGCTCACACTTTTGTGGGAAGTGGGCAGAAGTAGCGGACGCAGAGATCAATGCAATTGAGAGGGGTCTATAGTGCATAGCAGACCGCGTACTGAGAAGCACAAGCACGGTATGGATATGCTTAGACAACCATGCAGCTTCCCAACGGATGAACAGCAAGGCCAAGTCCACCAAAATGCCACAACACTCGGTAGACTAGGCTAAGTGGCTCATATAGGACAAAAAGGCAGCCTTCCCTAACCTCATGGTCCGCTGCATCTGGATACCAGGCCACTCAGATATCCACGGCAATGAAACTGCAGACCAAAAAGCTAAAGAGGCAACGATGGAAACCACAGACTACCACATGCCACATGTCTCCGGCCAGAGCAAAAGGGTGGGTGACGGAGCCCGAACGAGAAAAACTACGAAAATGGTTCTACAGCAGAGCGGGTATAGAAGGTCACCCTTCTCGAAAACACTTAGAGTTCCGTAGGAAGGACAGGTTCTACAACTCAAGAGAACCACGGAAAATCCTAGGATACATACTAGCGGGAAGTTCAGGGCATGGAGACTTTAAGGAGTACCACATACGGTTCAACCACCAATCGGCTGGCTACCTTGTAATGCCCCGCCTGTGGTAAAGACAAAGACGAGACGCACAAGTGGACATGCAAGAAGAGCAGGAAACCATGGACGGGAAACTTTGCCACCAAGTTTCTGAGAACAACGAAAAGCAGAAGCACACCTGGGAAGGTGTGAAGATAAACTACGGGACAATAGGCAAAGGCCACAAAGGCAGGTTGGTTGGGCCACACTCGTATTAGAGAGGACGGCCCCTACACACAACCACTCTGTCTTCCCCTCTACTTCCAACGGAAGCGGAGAGAAAACAATAATCCCTTTTGCTTTCTTTTCTTTTCTTTTCTAGCAGCAGGGGAATGTCTCACGTAGGCCCCTATGGAGACGACAATACCGCCACCCGGGACCACATAGACGTAGGCAATAGAAGTTTAGAAAAACTAGTACTAGAAAACTCGGGCTTCTCCGAAGCTCCAGACTCTCAAAATGGGATCTCGTGTATTGTCTTGTATTATTTCACGTCTACCTACTGTTATTTAGCAGCAATATGCCGGATATTGTGTAATGCTTAAGGCCACCGGCTTTCGACTTGATTTTGATTTAAATATATTTTACGTGTACTGGAATCACGGAGATCAAACGACGCCGGATTGGTTACCGGACATAATTAACCCTCCGGGAGGCTGGCCACAGGTTTCTGACGAAGCACATATGCTCTCAAGCAAGCTTGTTACTCGTCTTCATCCTGTAGTCGTCAACAACAAAAGAAAAACCCCCATATATACCCTAAGTCCAGAAGTGGGGCTAACTCCCAACTTCCACACAAACATTCGTTCTCCTAAAAGACTTGCCACTGTTCGTGAAGTCATGAAGATCACGAAGACAGGACAAGCAGAGCCCAGTAAAACCCCTCCAAAGACGGGAAAGACCCACNTTATTTTACGTCTACGTCTGAAAAACCTGCCACCCTTCCTGAAGTCATGAAGATCACGAAGACAGGACAAGCAGAGCCCAGTAAAACCCCTCCAAAGACGGGAAAGACCCACCCAGACTTTGTGAGCATCCGAGGGCTCATGGCATTCCCTTCACTTTTCTAGTGGCCGCTGTCTAGTGGCTGCTGTCTTGCGAGTGTCGATGAGCCACAATGCAATCCCCTTTTCTAGTGACTTGCCACAGTCGCCAGTCCGTGGAACCAGAAAGCGACGAGTCGCCCCCCGAAAACACACCGAGAATGCCCCTCCCCTCGACACCCGCACCGACAGAACAAGGAAGTTTCTCTGCCTTTTTTGATAAAGCTTGGAACCAAGAGAAGGCTCGCAGGGAAGCCAGAGCCCTGGACATCCGCGAAGCGATGGCCCATTTCGACAATTGGGACAAGGAAACACGCGCAGCGTACACGGACTTCGTCCAGTCGGTCCGTCGCTTCGTGGAGAGCAGGCTGATCGCTTTGCTTTTCGAGGACTCGAAATGGAAGACCGTTAGCCCGGAGGTAGTGCGCCAAAGGGCTAACAAAATCCTCTCCAAAAGTGAAGAGGTCATAAGCAAACTGATCAGCACCAAGACCGGCTTCGCCCTCCATGCAAAGGAGGGTAAACTAGAAAAAGAGACCATCTGGGAAAAGTTCATAATCACCAACGTCACGAGGGTCATCAACACGCTGGACGACAGACATCCCATGCGAAGGAATCAGGACTTCAAGCACCAAAGGCAAATACTCCGCCTCCTGCCGAAACCTCTACCAAGGTACGGTCCCCTCAAGGACGACCAGCCAACGGCAGACCCAGCCCCCCGACGCGGTGCACTTCAGACTCGAGAAGGAAATGGCAGCCAGGGAACACAGGGTCTGGAAAGGCTCCTGCAAGAACTAGGATATCTGGCTTTACACTGACGGGTCGAAATTCGCATCAGGATGGACCGGCGCGGGCTGGACATCCCAACGCAACAACAGGAAGCTGACCGAGGGAAGCTTCTCGTGCAGTGAGTGGCTCGAGGTAGCAGACACGGAAATCCGTGCGATCAGGCTAGAACTGCAAGCAAATACAGTAATAATATCGACTAAACCTGAGCAAGCCCTGGTCGAATCGCCGTCACATACGGCCATCAACAACATACGACCATAGCACAAATATTTCATTATCCCCATTCCACTCTGAATTAAAAAAAATTAATAAAGAAAAAACCCCGTTCCCCCCACGCGCACCAAATACCATGGAGGACACCGACATGGTCGACCAGGCGCGACAGCCTTGCAAGGCTGCATCACTCCCCCCCGGGACAGCGACGGAATTCCCAGCACTTCGACCGTCCAAAAACAACACGCCCGACCTCCCCGCACACGACATACACACAGACAAGGAAATCGTCGAAATCCCTCCCCCGAAAGACATCCACTCACAGAAGGAAAAGACGCACACCACACCCGCCGACGCGACCGCTAGGAATGCCCTGAACTCGTCAGTTCACGCCGGGAACAACACAACGGAGAAACCCAAAGGCAGCTTCGGTGAAATGCTGGACGCGGTCTGGGAAGAAACGAACTCAGTTCGGGAAGCCAAGCTCGGGCAACCAGGCGGCAGTCCGACGGAGGAACATCAAAGCAAAGTCTGTGACGACGTCACAACACGTAGTGGACCATGCTAAGATGCACATACAGGACAAGAAGGCCGCCTTCCCTGGATTCTCCTTCCACTGCACCTGGGTACCAGGCCACACTGGAATCCGCGGAAATGAAACTGCAGACCAAAAGGCAAAGGAAGCAGCAACGGAAGTCACCAACTACCACATGTCCCTAGCTAGGGCCAAAATATGGCTGCTAGAAACGGCACACCGGAACTTCCGAGAGTGGTTCTACGACAGGACAGACATAAAGGATCACAACTTCAGGAAACACTTGGACTTCCCTAGGAAAGACAAGTACAAGAGTTCCAAAGAACCCCGAAAAGTCATAGGGACCACATTAGCGGCAATGTCAGGGCACGGCGACTTCAAGAAGTACCACATACCGTTCAAACACCACTCAGCCATCTTACAATGCCCCGCATGTGGCGGGGGCAAGAAGGAAACGCACAAGTGGTCTTGCAGGAAGAAAAAGAAACCGTGGACGGAGAACTTAGCCACTAAGATATTGAGGACGGCAAAAGGCAGAGCTACGCTCAGAAAAAGGCTGATAACTAACACAGGACAACAGCCTGCGGCCTCAAGGGCAAGTTGGGTCGGACACGCATTGGTAATACTGACTTACACCTGCACAGACAACCATCCGAGGGTCTTTCCCTCTTCTCTTTCCTTCTCTCTTTTCCTTTTGTTTCTCTTTTCGGAACTGGGCAGGCACGCCCAGGAGCAGGGGAGTGTCTCACGCAGGCCCCTAAGGAAGCGGCACCGTCGCTATCCGGGGCTGCCAGGACACGGGCGGCAGGTGCTGCAAGAAAACAGGTGCTGGAAAACTCGGTCCTCTCCGGAGCTCTGGACTCCCACAGTGGGACCCTAGATAGTCCCAAGAGTATAAATAGAATTTCATCATCATCATCATCATCATCACCACATACGACCACAACAACAACGACATACGGCCAAAAACAACAAGGGACAACATAATTTTCACTATTACCCCTTCTTTATTTTATCCAAAAAAGAGAAGGACTTTTTCTTTTAACCCCTAGCACGTCCAGCAATGGCGGACGTAGAAATGGCTGAAAAGCGCAAAAATGCTTCAGCCACAAACGAACCCTCCCCCCCAAAGGGAAACCCCCCCATTGAATGCCACTCTCCCCCCGAAGGCCTCTCCCCCCACGAAGGCCGATCCCCTCATCGAAGTCACCCCCCCCCATCGGAGCCTACCCCAACCCCGAACCCCCCCCCAACCGAAAAAAAACACGACCACTCCAGCCCAAGCACCCGGAGCCGCCAAGACGAACAATACCAAGGACAAGGAAACCAACCGGGAGTCCCCAAACAAAGGGAGCTACCTGGACATCTTCAAAGAAGCCTGGAAAGAAGATGTGGAAAAGAGGGAAACCTTGGCCCGCGGCCTAAAAGCGGCTGCGGCCGACCTTGACATGCTGGTCCAAGACTGCCCAAGCATCAGCAAATATGATGCGCCAGGCAAAATGGTATACGCTAGATTCATGATGGATATCAGGGCTCTAGTGAGAGAGAGGATCCGGCAAGAAATAGCCGGAAAAAAGGACACACCATCGGGACCGAAGAGTAGACAGAGGCTACAAGAGAGTGGCCCCAGAGCTCCAACGACCTGGGCGGAAAGAGCTGCGGCAACAAGACCGAAGCAGGCCGCCAAGCCTCTGATGACCCCCCCGAAACCCCAAGCACCCAAAGCCCTGACGCTCCCGGGAAAACGAATCCAGCCCACTAGAAAGGCTGACGAAAACAGACTCCTGGCCCACCTTTTCGAAGACTCGAAATGGAAGACGGTCAACCCTATAGTGGTCAAATAGAGGATCAATAGGGACCTCTTCAGAGGACAAGAGGTGGTAGTCAAGCTGACAAACACCAGGACTGGATTCGCCCTTCACGCGAAAGAAGGGAAAATGGACCAGGAAGCTCGGGAAATGACCCGAAACTTCCTCAACGCAAGGACGTTGGAACCGGAGACGATCTGGGACAAGTTCGTTATCCCCAACATCCCGAAAAGGATAATCACCATAGAAGGTGACAAACCGGTGTCCCGCCTGACAGAACTGGAAGATGTCAAGCAGGATATCCAATCAGCCTTCGGTGGAAATATCAAGCTGATGGACTGGAGGGAGTACGAAGGAGACCCGGACATGCAAGGTCTGAGGGTAGCAATCCTCAACCCCAGCAAAACCCCAAGGAACCTAGAGATCCTCGGGCTCTCGAGGATGGTCAGGAGATCGGAATCGAGGCCCAAATCCCCGCCCAGCTGTGAAAGGAGCGGAAGGGGACAGCTGGAGAAGAACTGCAACTTCGCAGTGAGATGCAAGGTGTGCAAGTAGGCACACCTCACGTCCAACCACCCAGCGAGTCCGCCGGGAGCAAAGAATCCGGACAAGTCCGGAGGTACGGGTTCCCCTCAGAAATGATAGGAAGACCTAGCCAGAGCCACAGAGACTCGGTTCTCAAGGTTATTCAAGCGAATGTATGGCGAAGCCCAGCGGTACAAAAAACGACTCTTCAGACAGCAAGTGCGAAGAAGGTTGATATAGTACTAATCCAGGAACCACCAATTAACATGGACGAGAGGACGTCAATCCACCCCCAATACTTCCTGTCGGGGCCAACGATGGACGGTCAGACACGTCGAAGGTCGATATGCTTTATCCACAAGCAATCTAGTTTCGAAATATATCTCCATGGAGCGATACAATCCCACCCGGATCTCTGCGCAGTCACGGCACAACGCGGGGAGGAGAAGTTCACGTTAGTAGGGGTATACAACGCCAAGGCTGGGGGTGAGAGGCCAAATGAAGCGGCGGACATACTGACGAAAATAGACAGACGACTGGACAACACGATCATTATGGGGGACTTTAACTTGCATCACAGCGCGTGGAACGCGGCTAACACCCGCGACTGCAGCAAAGCCACCGAGCTGATGGAATGAACCAAGGATAGGAGACTCATCTGCGCCAATGACAGCGCAGTTCCCACTCACAACCAGGGTGGAGTGATTGACCTCACCTGGGTCTCAGCGGGTATCTGGTCCAAACTCAGGAAATACCAATGCGGAGGAGACCTAGAATGCGGAAGCGACCACCGCCCACAGATGGTCCACATCCAAGCTCAGCATTGGGCCAGGGATAAGGTTACAGTCAGACGACTCAAAGACCTAGACCGTGAAGTCTTCGCAGAAGCATGCCAAGCAGCAGCCAGGGAAATTGAAAATGGCCTCCCGGAAGAAGGGATGAAAACCACCCATACGCTAGAAATGACAGCGGAGGAGATCACCCAGGCAATCCAGCGGGCATATATGACAGCCACCCCCCAAAGACAAGCCACAGGCTCAGGATACCGATGGTGGAATGAGAACTGTAGACACAAAAAGGGGGCACTCATAGCGGCAAGAAGACGACTCGCCTCCTTCACCCTGACGACTAGGGCTGGCGCAGCAAACCTAGAGGAGGAACTACAAGATGCCAAATCGAAGTACAGCAACGCCAGAGACGGGCTGAAGGCAGCGATCACCAAGGCAGGCAGGAGCTTCTATAGAGACTTAGTATCAAATCTAAAGTCCCTAACAGAAGTACATAGGGCAGCAAAGTGGATAGTAAACCCACAGAAAACCCTATCCCCCGCCCTGAAAAAACCAGACGGGAGCCTGCACTCCACCCCACTTGCTTCAAAGCTGCAAATCTGGTGGCTCTGCCCAAACCAGGTAGCTGCAGGCACGGCGCGCCGGTCAAGGAATTAAACCAAGTAGTGAATACTAGCGTCATTACTTCGGCCACCTACGCAGCTGCAACGTGGTGGATGCCAGGGGCAAGGGTGAACATTACAAAGGCAATCAAGCTGGGAAAACCGCTTAGGAGAGCTCTCCTAACGGCGATTCCGGCTTACAGTTCCATCCCTAGCGCCCTTCTCCACATGTCTGCGAACTGCCCTCCGATCCACATCGCGCTGGACATGGCAGTCAAAAGAGAGGCCATTAGATGGTACACGCTGGACGACAGACACCCCCTGAAAAGGAATCAGGAGTTGTTCAAGAACCAAAGGCAAATACTCCGTCTCCTGCCGAAACCTCTACCTAGGTACGATCCTCTCGAGGACGCTCATCCACCGGCATACCCAGCACCCCCCGACGCGGTGCACTTCGGTCTCGAGAAGGAAATCGCAGCCAGAAAACACAGGACCTGGAAAGGCTCCTGCAAGAGCTCAGTCACCTGGCTGTACACCGACGGGTCGAAACTCGCAACGGGATGGACCGGCGCGGGCTGGACGTCTCAACGCAATAACAGGAAGCTGAC